>VUYV01000404.1:542696-588519 GCA_008711295.1 Anarhynchus alexandrinus
CCCCTCCCCTCCCCTCCTCTCCCCTCCCCGCTTCACCTCGCCTGGCCTCTTTGCTCTAATTTGCAGTGCATTTATTTACATTTAATACTTCACTTTCAAATGTTTTCTTCTCCATTGCTAAAAAATGAAATAAGCAGATCTTGAAAATCACAGAAAAACAAAAAACAACACAATTTAACAGATTAATTGATTACACTAATGAAGAATGTCCGGAAGCACAAAGGTTCAATGAAAATACTGAGACTTTGATTTCATACAGATGAAATATATCATTAGAAAATCTCACATAACTCACATAACTGTCATGGACAGGTAGATCAGGATATAGCCAGGAAATCTGCTCAGTATACCTAGAAATCCTGATAAGAGATTCAGCCTTCATGCATGAGATGGGGAATCTGCTCTTCACAGAGAGCATATTTAATGGTTCTCTGCTAAATGAACAAAACTGAGCAGAGTGGTCTGTTCCCACTTCTGGCTTACATTACGGCAGGCATGGCAGAGTACAGGGGGATAAGATGCTTTGTCAATATCATGAGATATAACAGTGCAATTTTAAAAATATGCATCAACTTTAAACCAAAATTATATTGCGGCAGTAACAAGGCCATTGCAGAGAACACATTTCAGAATGTACAGCCAGTTAAGTGAAAATTTATGAGACAGCAATAACTGCCTCAACAGCAAAGCTGTACTTTTATGACCATGCTTGAACTATTCTGCTTCAAATGCTAAGTGAGGCTGATTTCAGTAGATAAACAAAAATGAGTATGTTCAATACAACTGATCCACAGCACAGTAAAATATTTCAGGGGGGATAAGTATGACAGCATGAACATTGCTAAAATTGACAGAAGTTTAACTGTTTTCTGGAAGCTGAGCTTCCCCAGCTATGACAAGGATGTATACAGTAGGAGCACTTATTTTATGCCAGCCTTCTGACTGTACTGCTTTTTTTTTCCTACTCAAAAGGAAACATGAGGTTGTGGATTGCTCCGGTCTTTTGATAAGTACAATCCAGTAACTTGCTACAGTTTCAGCTTCCTACTAAAAATGGGTCTGTGCCACATGGCCAAAAAATATTAGTGCAGATAATGGCATCTTTATCTTCATTTGGTAACTTTTTTCCACATCTAGCCAACATCACCTTGAATTGTCAGGAATTAGTTTTGCTCCCTTGCCTCTTATCTAAACCTCAGATACACATTAAAATAAGGGTGGCAGTTTTGGTGCATTGTTAAAATAGAGATTGATGAAGGACTGTATTGTCATCCTTTCAGAAATTTTTTAGCCCATGCCTGTTTCTGACTTTTCTATATGTAAATATTCATCTTGACATGAAATAAAGTCAAACCCTGAGGAAAAGAAAATGAGAAAGCCTTCCAATACTATCAAGTGCACAATATTTGTCCTCTGGCACCTTTGCAGAGTACCCCATGAAGAAGGCATGTAGATTCTTTGTTCCGTTTCCACAGCTCCAGATCCTCCAGGTTAGGACTGCAATCTTCATACTCAGATTAGCTATCCATGGTCAGCAAGGCAAAATTGCTTCAGGAGGTTTACCTGGGTTTAACTCATAACCAACCACATTTAACTTAAAATTGTAGACTTCAAAAACATGTGTAGGCTTTCCTCTTTTGTTAAATCACTGTTTTGAAAGATAGGGATGAGGTAATGGCTCAGCTCCTCCATCCCCAGGGTAGACATCTGGCTGAATATGGGCTGGCAGTGTGACCAGGTGGCCAAGAAGACCCATAATCTCCTCGTTTGTATCAGAAACAGTGTGGCCAGCAGGATTAGGGAAGTGATCGTCTCCCTGTACTTGGCACTGGTAAGGCCCCACCTCGAATAATGTGTTTGGTTTTGGGCCCCTCACTACAAGAAAGATGTTGAGGTGCTGAAGCATGTCCAGAGAAGGACAACAAAGCTGGTAAAGGATCTAGAGAACAAGTCTTATAAGGAGCAGCTGAGGGAACTGGGGTTGTTTAGTCTGGAGAAAAGGAGGCTGAGGAGAGACCTTATCGCTCTCTACAACTACTTGAAAGGAGTTTGTTGCGAGGTGGGGGTTGGTCTCTTCTTCCAAGTAGCAAGTGGTAAGACAAGAGGAAATGGTCTCAAGTTGCACCAGGGAAGTTTTAGATTGGATATTAGGAAAAATTACTTCACCGAAAGGGTTATCAAGTGCTGGAACAGGCTACCCAGAGAAGTGGTTGAGCCACCATCCCTGGAGGTATTTAAAAGATGTGGCACTTAGGGACATAGTTTGGTGGTGGACTTTGCAGCGTTAGGTTTACGGTTGGACTCCATGATCTTAAAGGTCTTTTCCAATCTAAATCATTCTATGATTCTAAGTCTAGCATGTTGCTAAAGAAACCACTCTGACCTGTCTGTGGCCAGACTCCACTGGAGAGCACACAAATCAAGGGTAGTCTTTGGCCTTTCCCAGCTCATGTGCACTTACAAAAAGCCTGACAGCTGATTGAGAATATTTTTCGCTCAAGGACACAATGATGGCAGAGTTTCACAGAAGTGTTTGTGTCATTAAGTACTTTCATTCTTGTCTTTTCTATGTTTTGTTAACACTGTGGACTTGACCCTACAACCCTTGCTCACTCAAAACTCCCGCTAGCTTTAATCAAAGAGAGCAGTGACTAGAAGATGGGGCTGTATGGTAGTAAAATCTGTTCACAGTTCTGCCATTTTTAAACAACCTTGAAGAATATGCAGCTCACTTGGCGTGTGAAAAAGCAGTATCTGATAAGTGTCAGGGACCTCACTATGGTCTATTGTTTTGCCCAAGGTAAAGAAAGTCAAGTGACTGTACTATTTTAATACTCTGCCTTAGGAAATCCTCAGCTTTTTCAAGAGGCACCTGGAATATGCATTTTATACATTGCAAGATACAAACACAAACAATTAGCGGAAGAGTAACAATTGCCATGATTATTAACACTAAATAGTCAAAGGATAATCACTTAATGGCAGTTTTTAATTCAGAGCACCACATGACACAACAGAGAAGCTATACAAGGTTTCTAAGTGCTTTCTAAGTGATTTTGAGACAATTTTTATAAGAATACCAAGAAAAAGTAGTAAAAACCCAGCTGACTAATTAAAAAACCAACACAAAACCTCCCAAAGAAATTAGCTGAATTTACAAGAAAAAACCACACATTCCGTGGAAATTTAGCTGAGGGACAAGTAGGGAAAAAAATCTTGCTAGTCTTTAATACAACATTTTTTTAAGGAGTTATTAAAATGAAAAGTATGGGTGCAGATTAAGGGATGGATACAGTCTCTGTGGGAAAAATAAAAAAAAACCCAACCTGTGACATCTAAGAACAACAGATTAGCCTGAAACAACTTCACAAACATCTCAAATAGAAGGCTGGAGGAAACAAAACAAATATCCTCTGAAACTGCTGCCAAAACTGCTGTTTTCATTCCCTTTTATGAAACAGGATTATAGAACTATATCCATAGTCCCAAATCAAACTTTCCAAGATAGTGTAAATGAGTATTGTCATTATTTCCATATATATATATATAAACATTATCTGCTACCAGTGTTGCCATTTTAGGCAGAGGTTTAAGGGCACCTGTATGGAAATACGCTAGATTTTATTTCACACGCTCAGTCTGATGACAAAATCAACTGAGGTCAAGAAGAGTTCTTTCATTCATACTAAAAAAAGTTTATTTTAACTAAAATGGGTCTTTAGAAGAGAATCAAAGTCACCGCTCCTGTAATTAAACACAGAAAGAGATGATAAAAACTATCAGCAGAGTAAATCCTACTGATTAGTCACCATTTCTCATTGTTTCTGAAAGACTGAAATAACAGCAATAGTTTTTCCCGCAAAAGTGAGGATAACTATCAATTGATTTTACAGTGCTTTGAAAATGTAAATATAGGTAAGTAAATTGTGAAAGAAACAGATGATTTTACTCCATTGCCCAAGGAATTACCCCTTCTCCCTGAAAAAACCCTAAACCAAAAAATAACATGGATCCTTTTCACTAAGCAGATGCCCATGCATTCATCATCTACTGGACAAATGTGGAGATGGAGGGAGAAGAAGAATTTGAGGAATTTTGGGAAGTTGGGAAAATAAAGTATTCCATAAATATTATCCTTTTATTTTTCTGTGTGGCTGATGGCAGAGCTATTTTACACAGTAAGAATCGTTATTCCTTCCTGTAGTCAAGCTTCATATTGCCCAGAACGCAATCAAGTTGAGATCTTATAGACTGAAAAAGTACTAAGACATCTCTTGGGGAACATAAACTGAAAGTTATGAAGAAAGAGAAAATATGTAGGGTAGATCCTTCACAAGGACAGACTAAAGAAATAACCAGATGCATAATATCTTGGGGGGGGGAGGGGGGGAAGAAAAAATAAAGCTTTCTGAAATGGATCTAAAGTCCAAGGTTAGTGAAAATACTACAGTGAAACCATGCACCCCAAGAATGAGATTTCTGATGGAACCTGTTCCTTCCCTTAAAATGTATTTAAAATTCAAACTTGATTCTTTATTCCAACAATGATTTTACGGAGAATATTTTCATCAGTTCATGGTTTCTGTACTGCCATCTTCCTGTTTTGATCTCCAGAAATTCCCTTTTATATACAATGAAAATTATCCTGTTCAAGCAGAAATCATAAGGACTGATATTTTCAAATATGTCAAATAAACTTAACTGCTTTTCTTCTCACAGTGTATTCTACACTACTGGGAAGCGTGTGCAAGAATTCTTTCTTCCACTTCAGCCATGTAGAACCTTTACTGCCAATTTAACAATTTTCTATCTAAGAAGTACCCTTGCTTTAGCTGACATTCTGTTCCTGGGTTTGTGGCAAGCTCTTTGTAAACACATAAATAAATGGACAACCAATTTGGCATCCACAGTGAAAACCCTTCTTAAAAATCAGTTTTGCTACAGAAATACTCCACAGAGGTACACAGCTGGTGTCTCATGATTGCTCATTCTTAGAGCATTCGTGAATGTCTTTGTTGCTTTATGTTTTCTGTTTTTCTTTTTAAACTATATATGGTTTAAAGTAAAGAAAAAACTATCTTTTTTATGTCTAGCATAGCTGCAAACAGCTTGTGATGAGGACTCCTACAGCAATAACAAATACTAAATAATATCCTTGAATCCAAACATCAATATACAAGCAGAGTTTATTTATTTCATGCCTGTAAGGTAGATACTTTTGGTTCCATGGACAGCGCATGTTGGAAGATACTAAAATAATAATAATTTTAAAAAAAATGTTGCACAGCACAGAGCTTCACATGTATGTAGTTGCTTTTGCTATCCTTGCCATAGGCCAATTCAGAAGAAACTCCTTTCCAGTGATGCACTGAATAATGCGCAAAGTGCTCTGAGATGAAAGGTGCTATATAAATTCAAAAGCATTATGAAGGATTAATGCCACACGTCTTTTTAAAAGCCAAATGCTGTTACCTCTTGTCACTTGGCACATGTCATTCAAATTAACCCAGCTTTTAGCTTTTTGTGTTGCTTCTGGTCTGCTGTGGAAAACCTGTACTACAGTTCCTGACAGCTGACTGTTTGTTGAAACACTGTAAATGAGGTCTTATATTTCATTCCCTTACCCTAAAGCAGGCTCAGCTCTACCTACAAAATTCCTGGCAGATACTGCTATACAACCTCTTCCCAAAGGTCTTGAATGATGGAGAATTCACAGTCTCTGCAGACACAGCTTTGTTTTCTATTCCATTGCTATTACGTAAACTGAACTGTGTTTGCTGCAATATAAAGCTATTATTTGTGCTCCTAATGAAGTCCATTAAGTAGCCACAAATACTAAGTGGACAACTTGAATGATACCACTATTTCTTTCTCTAGCTTGCTGGTACTAAGATTACCTGAAAGTGCTCATCAAAGGAATTAAATACTCTGGAGTCCTGTCTTCTAAATGAAGATCCATTTTACAGGTTATCAACACCCTCTATAAATAATAACACAGGATTTTCAAACTCTGGAGACCTCTCTCTTTGTGTTTCTTGTTTGCCAAAGGTGAGGACTGCCTTTTTATTGCTTCTTTGAAACAAGTGGTAACACTTGTTGGTTTACAGAGTTGCCACACCCAAGAGAAATATCATATTGTTCTCCAATTACCTTAAATCACAACTGGCATTTGTCCGTGAAGAATATATCCAGACTTTACATACTTTACTAATGCATTAGGAACATACACAGTGAAAAAAATCCAAACCAGTGGAGCTTATGAATGGTTCCTCATGAGCCCAGGCATACCTATGACACCTAGCAACTCTGGCGCTCGTGGTGAATGACCACCAACTTCTTCCTCCTAGCCGCCACCCCACAGGAACCTATTGCCTGGTACTGTCCAGCTGTGAGCCCAAATTCCTCTTGCTTGCCCACGCATCAGGGAAGCAGCAGACACCACTGGCTCCCGCTCTGCGCATGAGCAGCAGCCCAGAGGTGACAGTCAGGGGTCCAGGTGAGCTTTCCAGGGCTGTTTCCTCCCTGCACACACCACCTACAGGATTAGCAGGATCTTGTCACTAGGTCCATTCAGATCCAGAATTGATTGCCCTCCAGTAATAGCAAGCCAAAGGCTTTAGAAAAGGAGAGGGTGAGAAATGGGGAGAGGAGGAAAGAGACCACGTGTCTTTTGCTGATAAGTTTGTGGGTGTTTAAGACCTTAGAAAGATTTACAAGCTTCGGATAGTACTTTAGGGACAAGTATTTTTTTTTTTGTTTTTCTATTTTTTTTGTTTGTTTTTATTCAGAAGAATGCTTTCTTATTTGTAATATAATACCATGTGTTGCAGAAAATGCTGAAGGGTTAACTGTAGAGAATCTTCTTCCCTTCTAGTTATTTTTAAATATCAATAAATATTTTATGCCCCATATAAGTTAGTCAGTAGCACTTTTCAAACCACTTTGAAATTAATGGGCATTTAAGTTACTTAGTTGCTTTTTTTTAACCAAGGTTTAATTTAACCCTTTCTTTTGGCAGGGGATAAAGCCCCTGAATTAAAAGATTCAGATTGGGAAGGTTACACTGTCTTTAATCAGTAAGGCTGAAAAAAATTAACATCCCAAAATTGAGATATTACTTATATCAGAGAAATCAAACCTCAAAGAGGAAAAATAATGATCCAGGTGACAACATTGGAAAGTTACCTAATTTTATGTTGTAGATGGCCAGCTTGTGAAGATAATTGTAGACACTGAGAAAGCAGAAAAAAAATAATCTGGTAGCAGTGCTTTAATTCCTTAAAAATGTCATCTTGAGACATCATGAAGAAAAATACTTCAGTATGTGGCTTATGTTTAATTAGCATTTTTAATTCATAGAGTTAGCTATATAGTACATATATGTGTGTGTACGCGTGCATGCATAAAAAAATGCTCAGATAGGTAGTTATGTTATTACTAGTTGTGCTATTATTGATGTAACTAAAATTTGAATATTTGTTAATGGAACATTAACAGAGAGAAATATAATACTTAATAGGCAGGAAATCAGTGTGTCAGAGCCTAATACTCTCTGACCAGGTTCTTTTAGGTATTCCATGAGTGGAGGGTGTAACCTTTAATATCAAATTTACTTGTCTGAAGACAGTTAATGTTACATGGGACTTCTGACTTGGCAGAGTGATACAAAATATACTGAAAACATAATACAAATATAACTTACGCCTGGCAAAAAATAGCAATTGCAGTACGTGGTTCAATCACAATACCAATGTGGTCCCCATTACCGGTCTCTATAATGTGCTCACTGTCACAATGCTGGGTGTCCCCAGTCGCTGGGAAGGAAAATGTGGGCTGAAGCCAGCTCATGTCCATTGCTTTCTTTTAAATATTTTTGTTAGTTATTTACTTTCTATACTCTATGGTGGGCTGAACCACATATTCACTTCCCCCACGCTGATCTGGGGAATTTGGGCTCGCAGCTGGACAGTACCAGGCAATAGGCTCTTTTTTCAACTCAAGAAGATATTCACAGTCCTTTAGTGAACTCAGGGAGAAACGTTTACACCACCAGTTGTTCCACTGAACCGTTGATTGCTGTTTATCTAAAACAAAGGCTTCCCTCTGGTCCCCTGCGTTGAGATACAGCCGGCTTCTGTACAACAGCTGTGGTCAGTCACAGCCTGCATTATTCACTGAGCTTCATGGGCACATCCTCCTCACCCATCTCCTCTGAGCCTTCTTCCATTGTAAGGTGTCCTGGTTTGAGATAGAACAGAATCAGTTTTCTTTTCAGCAATTTTATTTTTCTGTTAAGTCTCTTCTAACTCACTGTACTCTCTGAAATTAATGGTATGTTTTCGTGACAGTGTCAGCTTCCGTAGTGATAATGCCTGATGTTCATAGATGATGCCAAGGAAAGGTATGCAGAGAAGCTCTTGCTTATACTTATTGCTATAACACCCAAGAGCAGATAACTTGGTTATTTGCCCCGTTGGAGGGTCGGAAGCAGAAAAGCATAGAGGGGTCCTATCTGTGGGGAGGAGCGGACAGGACAGGTGACCCAAAACTGACCAATAGAGTATTCCATCCCATCTGCCTCATGCTTGGTATAAAATCTGAGGGATCAAAGGATCAGCCCTCTTTCTTCATTGGCCAGAATCCGAGGAGGACTCTGTCTGTTCATCTGCCTTTGATCCCAAACCATGACATGTGCGTTCCTGAATCCAATGTGGAATCCAGTTCCCGTCCATCACTAAGTCCAGTCTGGGACTTTCCCAGTGCCTGCCGGTGATGTGATTGTCATCCTGGAAGCTTGATATTGGTTTTGTACGTATTTGTATATATTGTATATATTTCATTATATGATTCTTATTAATTTTATCATCTTTTTATTGTTAATAGTTTTAGTTCCATATTTCATTAAAGCAGTTTAGTTTCTTTTCAACCCGTAAGTCTCTCTCCCTTATTTTCCCTCCCTTCTCTTCTGGGAAGGGAGAGAGGTTAAAAGAGAACATTTGTCGTTTGTTTAGTGGCCAGCCCAGCCTAAAACATGACATAGGGATTTATTGGTCATTGACACATTGACATAAAGGATCCTATTCATTAACAATATTTTTGACTCTGCAAATCAAACATCCCAAATTTCTCCACATGTATTCTTGCTTCTGAATTTAATATTTTTGGCTTACAGAAAAGCAAGAAGTTGATCAAATGGTTCAGGGTAAAAATCAGAAATGCTTTGAGAAAAGATGATCGACATCACTAAACTGCTTTGTCACGTTTTCATTAATATCCTACTTAAATGCTGAGTTGGTCTAGAACTTTACCTTTATTTTATCTATTAGTTCCAGAATTTTTTTTTCCACTGCTGTTTACATAACAGTCATGTTACTAAGAGCCAAATTCTAAGGTTTTAATGTACTTTTTGAAAAGGATTGACTAGGAAATCTCTATAAAAGCTGTGAGACACATCTTGCTTTCTGTGATTGGTAACTTATCCTTTAGTAATATCACCAGTACAGTTAAAAGTACATTGAACATTCACAAAGGGTGGATTTTACCCTTGTACTGAAAGTCAATATCAGAACCAATGTGCTACTGCAAGCCTGTTTAATTCCAAGGCTCTGAGGATAATGTCTAGATGACTGTCGTAGAATATCAAAGGTCAACTCAATCTAGTATTCCCTTTATGAAAAAGAGCTTTCCCTCTCTCATTCACCAACCATGAATTTTTCAAACAAATTTTGTCTTTTTTGTTCCTTAGCCTGTCTTATTCATCCCATAAATCCTAACAGTCAGAAATCTATGTTCATGTCTTGAAACTGGAGGTTTCATGTTAAGGACATCGACAAATAATTTGTCGCATTGTTTACATCATCTGAAACTGGCCTAAATGCAGACATGTATAAACATAGGTACATAAAACATGTAAGCATTGAGTAGAAGTACGTTAGGAGTAAAAAACATAAAGACAAGTTCAGTCTGGAGAGTGTAATTTCTCAACAATTAGGTAGTGCCAGAACTGGCCTATGTTTAAATATCTTTTTATCTGTAATTGCTGTTCTTTACCCTTGCACTTGACAAATATCCAGTCAATGTATGAGTAAGTTCTGTCCAGATATCATTAAAACACATTTGAAATACCTTAAAGAAATTAACTTTATTTCTTTTATTCCCACAGTTCAGCAGTTGCTTTGGCTGCGTGCACCTCTCCTTACCCCTGCCCCAAATCCATGTCACTCTGTCAGATCTGAGACAAAGAAAGTGAGAAACATATCTAAATACGTGGATGTCGAGGGAGTGATTTACCTAGCAACAGTAACTATGTGAAAGTTTTTCAGAAATGTCTGCCTGTGCATGTGACGGTACCTTAATGGCTTGGATTTTAGAGGATTCAAGAAATGGCTGGGAGGATTCTAGGCAGGCAAAGCACCAAACGACATGCAGTGCACATACATTCTGGGAAATATAATGCCATCAGTGCACAAGGGAGTTTATGCACATCTTTTCTATTAATACTGTAAGGATTTTTGCTCATAAATCGATAGTTAGAAAACATTATTTTACCCTGTGCTACATTAGATATAACAAATATGTGAACAGAGGAAACATGTCAGGATAAATATTTCTGAGTTGTAATAGCCATCATTTTTTAAAAGCAATCCACCGCATAAAGAATTATCTGAAGTGTTACGACAATAACCCTGAGACCAAGGAGAGGCAAAAAGCTGAGATGGCACTGTGATATATAACTATCTGTTGCTGTGTCAGTAATGGAAACTGCTGAGAGGTGACCCAGGGGATCAAACCCGATGTACACAGTGAACAGCTTTGTCTTAGGCAACTGCATTTGATAGATCCTACTGAACGAAAACTGTGTTCACATCAATTCGGCATTGTAACAGGTGAGCATAGGTTAAACTAATGTAAATCCAGAATAATCCAATAGCGGACTTAATCAAAGACACTGTACATAAGGACCCACACTATTTGAATTCAATGTATGATCTAAAGCAGAATTTCCAGGTGAGATCATAGCTCTCCAAAAAACATACCTTTTCTGTTCCACCCTATCTCTCCTCTTCCCACAGATACTTGCCCTCCATTCATGTAAATTCAGTGTCTTTCAGAGAGATACTGTAACCTGAGTCATCAGGCCTTTGACATAGACACCCTGTGGTGAGCCCTCAGTGAAGACTGCAAAGGTTAAACTCAGAAAAATCTGCTTTTATTATAGAAAAGTAATTAACTTTTTAAATAGAGAAAGTGCAAATTAGGTCAGATTGAACAGAAATAAAGAAGGGTTTGCAGCTAACCCTGCCCATCATGTCTTTGCTCCAGGGTGTGGTTTTAGGCAACTTTTAATCATCTTCCTGTAGCAAACTTAGCATGTGCCAGATCGGTCCTTCAGTCATCTCTGAGGGCTATCAGGCTACTTGCTGCTCCTCTGAGGAGGATCCTCCTTCTCTCCTTTCCCTGCTGCATTCTGCAGACCCTAAAACTTTTGCTCCCAATGAACAAACTCAATTGGTCCCCAGGGACTGTCACTGTCCTTCAGGAGTCTTCCTCTGACCCAGTCTTCCAGAAACTCACAGCTGAGAACAAACAACACAAAACATAGAGTTCATCACACGGGTGATCATAGCAATATTTTCTTTGCCTCTTCTTATAAGATACCATTTCTTCTTCTCTCAATATTTCTTCTGTCTTTTCCTCTTCTATACCTCTGAGGTATTCTTCAACCTGGCTTATCAAAACCATTCTTACATCTCTGCCTTTCCTGCACTGTATTTCTTCAACTTTGAATCTTTTGCACTGTTTCATTTCCCCCTCTTTCCTAACAATGATTCTGACAACTCATCTTTCCCCTTCCCAACTCTTCATGTCTGAAAAGGTATTGTGAATGCAATATCTCTACCTCAACCAGTTTCTTCTTTCATACCATGTGATCTGGAGTAATCTCTTTTTTCTCCTTCAGCTCATCTTCCCACATGAGCAGTCACTTCCTCTTTTTTTTTTTTCCTACTCTTCCACTGATTTTCAAAAGGGCAGAGCATTGTAACATTAAAATGATGGTATCAGGATGGACAGATGTGTCTCCACTCATTTACAAGTGATTGGAGAATTTGTATTTCTCACAGTTGTCAAATGTATTCACTACAGATTAAGAGAATGTCAGGAAAGAGAGACCAACATCATATAGTAGGAAGCACTACCAAACAAAAAAATGCTGAAAACCGAACCAAAAGTATTTCCCTAAGTTTGACTGAACTCATGCAGTCAGCAAAATTCTACTGACAGATCCAGTAGCCTTGCTATTCTGTTCAATTCTTGCTGAAGAAACATTTGTAACTATGCAAAGCATAGTTAAAGCACTATTAAAGCACCCCAGGTTTTTACTTTCTAGAGAACTGGTAACTTTTAAAATTCTACTTTACAAACTGTAGCTAAGGTGCTGTGATTCTTGTTCTTTGGACATTGACTTCTTTTCTTTCCTTGTCCCCTCCTAAACATTTTGCTTATTTAGTTGCCGTATATATATGTGGCTGGTTCTAGCCACATACTTGCTACCATCATTTGTTTCATTAGTAAGAAGCAGCAAGTGGGCATAAATGAGGTCTGTGTTACATGCTAAGAGATCTGTGATCGAATAGTCTCAATGTAGTCTAGCCTTAACACTCTGAAGCTGTGCTCTCTTTTTCCTTTTCCTGCTATCATAATCTGTACTAAGGTACAGAGGTTAAGTACTAGTTTGACATGGTTGTTGGGCTTGTATCTGAATAACACCTCCTCCTCTTCTGTTTCTCACACCAGACTAATTAAATCCTGGCTTTTCTCTATATCTAAACCAAGAAAATCACACATAATCTCCACTGTTGTTCCTTTAACTGACAAGTGCCTTGACTGGAGGTCAATAAGGTCACATTACGTTCTAGAAAAAAGGGTCGAAACAAAAAAGTCTATGAAAAAAATTTCAAAAATGTAAGCTAGTACGGTTTTCCCTGCTAGCAGAGGATTCACCTAGTAAATACTGATCTTTTGGGAAAGTACATGTGTAATGCCTACTTTCCTTATAGTGAGGAAGGCAGAAGGAGAGGCAGCCACTGTTTCTATGAGCTTGGTCCTCCCACTGTTTAGACAAGCTTCCTGCCAGAATAGAGAATTACCTGCTTTGGTTGAGAAAGATTCAAATTTCAAACTGCTACCAGCACAGAAAATAACAGCCGCTGATGACATGCATCTCCACTGAGCTGTGTGTTCATGGGCAGCATGAAGAGTCAGTTTTCATGAATTCCCAGATCTTGAAAGGCATGGTACACGAGTTGTGCAAAGATGAATGGGAAAGCTGTTTATGCAATACTATTCCTGGGTTACAGGTTAGACACCATGAATAAGGGTATTCTGTATTCTCTGTGGACCTTCTTATAACGGTACAAGTGTTCGTTAAAAAAAAAAATAAATGCAAAAGTTGACAGTTAAAAAAACAACTACAGCACTGTAATTCTTCAAAGATTTATTTTCTTCATTGTCAGTGTATGCTAGCTGTGCATTTCATTTTATTTCAATTTTTTGTCAGATATTGGAAAGGACTGTAGACTGTTATATTCCCTTTCATGTACCCATCACTCAATTTATAATAAAATTCCAGTGCACATCAAAAAATACAACCTGTTAAAGAAATTTGTTGTGACAGATTTAAACTGTATGAAATTTTACAGTATTTGTAAAACTCTTAAATTGATGTATTTCATTTCCAGTAAAATGACTTCTTTCCAAAGTACAGTGAATGTCCTATACATCCCATCAATACTGTACAGGGTGTGTTTACAAAAGTATCTGGGCAAACAACAGAGCATAAACTCTTACAAAAAGGACATTTTAAAAACTGGCATAGCATTTATGACACAAATTTGTTGCATTGCCAAATGGCTCTTTTCATGATTGGTTACCAATTTTATATACGCATTCATGTGATTTAGTAGGGTTTAATGTACGTTGGTAGCTTTTAGTGATTATACTTTCCAAGAAAAAATATTTTGGTTCAGTGATTAAAATGAGGCCTACGTGTATTTTCTATTAAATTTATTATGCCAGCTTATCTTTTAAAAGTATGTTACAGACATGCTTCCTGGTTGAGATCTGCTTCATATTGCCAGGTTAGAAACCACAAAACCCAGTAGAGGGGGTTAAGATCCGCCCACTGCTGCACAGAAAAACCCAACTGTTTGCTAAGATTTAATTGCTGCAATAGGAGTCAGCTATAACTTCAGCATTAGTAATTGAGGCAGTTTGAGAAGTTACCCCCTCCTGTGAGAAGAATTGTGGTGAGGGTATTTTGCTTCTAGTGAGTTACTGTGTTGTGATGTAATATGAGAAACAACATAGTTCTTTTATATAAGTATCAGTCCTTTTTATTAGCATGATACAGCTGGTTTGATAAGCCTCTGTGTATTACTTATAAGAACAAATTTTACTGCTACATATACAGAAAGACCTGAATGGCAACATTTCACCTCATTCTTACATGGACTGGTAAACCTAATTACAAGAATTTCTCTCTTATCATGCTGTATGCATTCCTCTGTGGGGCTTACAATTCTCCAACAGTCTTATTTATATTAAAGCTTTCATATAGTCAGCCTCATTACGGAACATTCTTTTAACATTCAAATACTTTGGATGATACAGGTATTATTCTGGAAATTCATCTAATAAAAACAATCGTCTGTGGATATAACTTCATGACAGTCTGACAATTACTTAATTGGAACAATTTTTTTGTCCCAACATGATGTGCCATTTAAATTATTTTACCGAATTAAATTGTGAATGACTGGGGAGTGGGAAGGGTACCCTCTGTACCTCCATTTTCAAATTTCTGAATGAGAAATAATAATGTGCAAACCCGCATGAAATGTATTGCACAGTATGTGAAACTGACAGATACATTTTTCTATCCTCCCTAATGGATTATGAAGTAGTTGACTTTTTGCCAGAATATTTCCTCATTACTTGTTCAGCTCTGAAAAAACCCTCATCATCCACCCAGTGGCTCTGCATGAATTGTCAATAGAGAAATCATCAACTAAGATGAATATGAGGCATGGAAGTTAGAGTTCTGTAAAGTCTACAAAACAGTACGTAGCTAAAAAGTCTTACTCTTTTCACTGAAATTAAAGGAAAAAGCATATAATACAGATAATACAGGACCGGCATCCCCTGTGTTTCAGCCATGAGATGACAGTTTCAGTGCAAAGGGTTAATAAGCCTGACTGACAGCGCAGCAGAGAGAAGCCCTTGAAGTTGGCACAGCCAACTATTGGAATATTGGTGTTGGAGCATGACTTGGGTAAATGGAGTTGAAGAACAAAAAAAATAAATCACTTTGTTTATCAGCTCATCGTTGCTGGTCTGACCCGCTGCAAAAGACACGAAAAAAACTGGGAAAGGTTGTTTCCTGTAAGCAGCTCAAGCATTGCAGCTGCTCAGGCCATCAATAAAAAAGTGTTTCTCCAGAAGTACTCCCATTTTATATGATTTGTTGTAATACTCAGGAAAGTGGTTCACCTAAGATATACAGAAACAAAAATCACTTCCAGATTACAAAGTAAAAATCTAACTAAGAAAACAACAAAAATTGAGAGTTTTGGCTGCAAAAGCAAGACAGAAATATTTCCTGCCTGTGTATTTCAGGTAAGAGACAGTGCTGGCTGCTGCATGCAGCTACAAGAAGACACACAGAACTGATTCTTCTAAAGTGTTATGTTCTTGCAGAAAACTCTGAGGTCTAAAGCTAAAGTGAATTAGGAAAGTCTGGACCTTCAGGACGTGCCCACTACCTAGAATGATTATGGTTGGTGTGGTCAGAAGAGAAAGCAATAGTAGCTACATGCAAAATACCTTAAATTTGCTTCATATGTGCTATTAGAGTACAAATAACTCGGCAGAATTCTTGTCTATGTTGACATTCTGGCAATTATCACCTGCAATGATTACTGTCAAAACCTGTAAAACAATTTTATAATTAAAACCAAACAAACCAAAAATGGAATTTCACTCATACTTTCTGTTTCAACGATCACTATACTGTATTTTTTTCAGTTAAAGAAGAGCATCTTGAAGCATTTTAAGCACCTTTAGTTTCTTGTGCTATGACCCATTTATCAAGTGAGCTACAAATTTAAGGTACTTTGCATCACTTTGAGCCCTTTAAATTATGCCATTAAGACACGCTGCTTCTGCAGTGAGCTAGTCAGTACACTAAAAAGATTTTTTGCCATATTGTCCAGGAAGCTTGCAGAAGCTGTCAGCTGCTGCTGTGTCTTCAGGGCAGTGCCAGAGTAAGGGACAATATAAAGACTGCCTTAAGCTATGAACAGCATTATTCTTCATGCAATTTAACTGGTGAGGATTGTGATAAAAAAGTGAAAATCTTAATATCTGTAATGTTTTAGTGGTTGAATTACACTGTATTATGCACTTTCTAGGAAATACGTAGTAGGAATAATGGACTGTCATTGGGGTCAAGTTATGTCACAGCTAGCGTGTTCACATACAAGCTAGCAAGCGTGAGTGCTGGCTGCCACTCCCACTTGTAGTCACTACTTCAAAGAATATGCAGAATTTCAATTTCAGTGGTATTATAATCTGTTTTGATCTGGTGAGATTCCTATCACTGAGAAAGGAGTAATTTAATTCATACAGTTTAATGTTACCTTGTTGGTATTGCCAATAGAATGATCTTCAAAGCATTCCTTCTCTGGGCTGCAGTACATTCAGGCACCTGAAGCAAAGCAGAGATATGAGTTGGTGTTCGATCTTTAATGAAAAACTTTGGTGTCTTGATCTTCTGGTGTCCCGATTAATTTCACAGGAAGATGTCTGAGGTCTAGTTCATATACAAAGCACTTTGTTATTATGAGGAAGAAAAACTCATGTGTGTTACATGATAAATGTGTGAATTTGTTTTCAGCTACCTTACTCTTCCGGCAACAGTCTGGGTTGCACCTGTATGCTGTATTAGTCTTGAATTTCATTACTTCTTAAAGTCCATCTCATTCCAAATCAATCACTACAGAATTGTATCTCTGCTGCGTGGTTCTGGAAAGTAGGCTTCCAGCTGTATGGTCCCCAAAGAAAAAAATATAGCAGAAAATCTTACATGGATGTATGGTCCTCCTATCATCATGGATATATCTTCTATTACACTAACATTGGCAACTCTTGCATGATCCACAAAGTTGCAGAACTCTCAGCAAATGGAGTCTGTATGAAGAAGTTTCTGAAAAATCACAGAAAGCATTAGCAAAGTTGTTTCTCTTTCTCCTTCGTCGCCTCTGCTCTGGTCCATCTGGTCAATACTTCATGTTTCCATCTCCACCCATGTAAAACAACATCCTGATAGATAATTTGGCTAACATTTCAAAGTGCTAAATTCTCTTGAACTCTTGTAGAGTCTTTTTCTCCATTTCATTGACTAAGGAAATTACACAAAAAAGCTTCCTTACAACCACAATATTAATTGGTGCATTGTAGTGCAACAAGACAGTTTAGACAATCACTTCTTTTTTTAAAAATGACAGTTTAACTTATTGAAGTGCAGTGGAGGTACGTCTTGCACACTGTACTTATGAAACTACTAGCACATTTTAGAAAAAAGAGCAGGGTGGAGTCACAAGCTTTCACTAAGTTCACGTCTCCTTGGTTCTAAAGATTGGTTTAAGCTTCTGTCTTCCAAAGTATTCAAAATGAAACACACTAAGATATCAGTATTAGGGTTCCATCATCCAGTCAACAACTGGACAATGCCAAGACAGAGTCGCTATGGAGCTGCAATCTTTTTCTCGAGCAGAAGAAAGGAGATAATTTTTGTAATTACTATCCTGAGAAGTTGTTCCATTCTTGCTCCAGATTTTATGACAACCTGGTGGACATTTTTTTTAGGAAAAAACCAAGGTATTTATATTAAATTGCCCACAATAGATTGTCTTTTATTACCACACACGAAGACTATGTGTTTGTTTTCAGACGGGAAGATGAGCAGTCCATAGTATGTGCTACGACTCTTTTGCAGGTAGTCAGAGAGCAGTAGGAAGCAGCTACTCCAGAAGAGAAGGCAAGACAGTAGCTGACTGACAGCAGGGCAGGAGGGGCAGCACGCTCAAAGATAAAGGGCATAGTCCACGGTACTCAAGAAAAAAAAAGCAGGTCCAGTGATTGAGTTCAGCTGACGGTTCAGATCACCAGGCTAGCCCATAGCCACAAAGCAGGTCAAGCTGGAAAGTCAAGTCCGCAGGTCAGGAGACACAAGACATACGGGTGACTACAGGCAAAGCTGTAAGATAGCTCTGGCAAACACAAGGCTAATCAGCTTGGCTTAAAAGCACCTCTTGTGCAAAGAGAAGCGGGATGCCAAAAAGGCTCTTTTCCTGGCACTCCGACCCTGGGTC
Organism: Anarhynchus alexandrinus; assembly: GCA_008711295.1. Taxonomy (NCBI): domain Eukaryota; kingdom Metazoa; phylum Chordata; class Aves; order Charadriiformes; family Charadriidae; genus Anarhynchus; species Anarhynchus alexandrinus. The sequence continues at coordinate 561,128 of VUYV01000404.1, forward strand.
CCGCAGGTGCACCAGATCAGAGCTGGCCTTGAGAAAAGGCAGCCGAACCCCAGTGGGGAACCAGGGGAAAACTCAGGGCTCTGACACATCATTAGCAATGTTAATTTTGCGACTGCATGCTATACCTGGTGTGAGCAGTTACTACTGTCTTTCATAAATTGAATAAATTAATAACAACTCCACAGCATTTATCTGAAGACCTCAAAGCAATTTAGAACAATTAATGAATTAAGCCTCTTACCATCCCTTTGATGTCTAGAATTAGTTTTATCTCCAGCATGCAGATGCAGAAGTTGGACATTGCAAAAGAAATCTTAAACTCAACAGCAGTTTAACCTCAGTGAATGAGGCCAGGATTTCATCCACAGAAGTCAAATGAGTTTCCAAAGATCACAAAAGAGGCTTCAAGTCCCTCTTTTTGTATGGAAGGAGTTCTCATGATAGTTAATAGACTCACATTACCTCTTTTTTTTTAAGAGCTCACTTCACATTTGTAGCAAAAACTACTTCACATTTGCAGCAAAACAAGGAAAAAAACTACAACCTCTTTACCTGAGGCTTAAAATTTAATTCTAAAACCATACTTGCTTCTAAAATGTATCCTTTATAACACAGTATGTTTTCCACCTTCCCTCACTTGATTGAACTGCAGCCTCAGAAAGCAGTATGTACTGACTGCACGTAAAAGCAATGATTTCACTATTTCTGCGGTCTTGATCAAAATGATGACTCATACTGTCCTATGATTTGCCACATTCCAATTTTTTGCTGTTAATGAGAGCAATACAAGATATTCATATAATTCTATAGCATCCAACTAATTATAAAACCTTTGTCTTTTATTAAATGCATATTTGCTCAATTTTGTATGTTATCCCAATATTACTTTCTTTTGTCTCTTTCTGTTTTGAAATATGGATTTGTTCCAGTTACAGACATCTGAAAGTGGATTTGAAATCTCTAGAAAGAGCAGATTATGGACTGCTTCCCTCCTAAGTAAAAACAGGTAAGATACAGAATTTAAGATTTTACAAAAAAAATGCATTTTGGATTTTATTTGTCATCCTGGTCCCTCTGGATGGCATCCCTTCCCNTGCATTTTGGATTTCATTTGTCATCCAGGTCCCTTCCCTGAAACATATCAGCTGCACCATTCAGGTTGGTGTCATCTGCAAACTTGCTGAGATTGTACTCAATCCCACTGTCCATGTAACTGATGAAGATATTAAATAGTATTGGTCCCAGTAAAGGACCTTGAGGGACACCACTTGTGAGGGACTTTCACTCTAAATGGTGAACACTCGAAGTAAACTGTTGACAAGATGTTCCGTAAGATTCTCATATTTTCTAGGTGGTCTGGGCTTGATGAGCTGTTACTATAAAGTGATGCAACAGCACATGCTGTCAAGGTTTGTGAATACAGTCACCATAATTATTGAGTTAACCAAAGATGGTGGCTTACTTTAAATACTACCTACCTTTATGAGTATCCAAACCCACAGTGGGCCAGAAACTGACCCTGCTTTAAAGTTATTTAGGATAGAAACAACATAGTTTTTAATGTTTTCTTTTTTTTTTTAATTTATAGGTGGCATATCATTTTGTTTTGTCTGAGACATAAACCGCCTTCCTGTTTCCATAGGGTCTGTTGTTCTGTTTATTTTTTCTTGGAAGTATATAAGGCAAAATGTTATTTGGAAATGAAGTACCTTAAGATCAGGAAAATTAAAACATAGAGATAACCACATCTGGCAATGGACTTCACAGAAATCACCAAGAAACAACTGAAACAACTGAATTTGCTGGCACGAAGATCAGACAGGGTAAGAAACGTTGATAAGAGAATAAAATTAATATTAAACTAGCTCTTTTTTTGGCCATAAAGTGTAACATTATAGATTGAAATTGAGTGTAAAAAATGAAATTTACTGTACTATGTTCTTGCTGATTTTTTTGGGTCATGTGACAGTAATCCAACAGCTCTCCTTGGTGCACACCTCCAATCTCCTCACCAAAGTAAAATGGAAAGAATCAGATCCCATTATCATTAATGGACTGGAGAAGGTTGTAAAGTGAAAAAGATAAAAGAAGGCCAACACTGCAAATTAGAATCACCTCACAAGCAGATCAGGACACAGCAGTACTTTAATCAAATTCTGTACAGTTTGTGTTTGTAGTATTGACAAATCCTAACTACAATGAAATACTATTTGTTCCCTGGTGTTGAATGTTTCTATTGTAATGACTATAGTGATTTGAGCCAACTGAGCTTATAATTTACTGTCTTGGTTAAGACTGAAAAGTTAAAAGTGAAACCAATAGAAGAGGGGTGGAAAAGAGGGCAAGTGTAGACTGATGCGAAGAAAGATGTTGAAAAGTCATAGAATCATAGTCCTTTAAATCTTTTCTCTACTTCTAGCAGAGTCTGTTAGTTCAGCATCAGATTGTTATCCAAAGGGACTTTTAAAACTTCAACGTAAACTAAAAACGGCACATTGCTGATCTATCTCTGAAAAACATTAATATTCATTAATATTAATATCATTAATATTCACAGGGTTTCTGTTATGTAGTCACTGCAAACTTGGATCACTGCAAAAATGTGTATCTTGTCTATTTCTTTGACTCCTGGACGCTAATATGAACTCTGGTTCTTTGAACTGGGGACATGATTTTAATAGTCACTTAGTCATCACTATGACGTTCCAGCAGCAATGCTGGAAAAACTAGTTAGTAACACTGAGTGTCTTTTTAAAGCTAGTTACATGATAAAAAGTAAAAAAATATAATAGTGTTTTTGAGCACAAAGAGTAAAATCTTTCCTGAACCTTCACACAGATGTTTTTCTATGCACACAAGTATAATCATATAATTTATGTTTGACTTTCAAAAGGAATTTTTTTTTCTCAATGTCATGTACTTTCTCAAGAACCCACTCATAGATTTTTGCTGCGTTAGAAATTTTTATCTGAATTGTAAAAGCTAGTACAATTAAACAATTTTATAAGATTACAGTGTCAGATTCTACATGTTCAGAGCTTCAGCAGCCTCCTGAAAAAAAAAATCAAAAAAAGAGTATTCCCTACCTGGCAGCCAGGTTAATGGCAAAGGTATGGGATGAATTACCAGGAAATGGTAGGCTGTACTCTAATCTTCCATTGACTTATTAAGGGCCTAGAAAAACTATTTTTTCACTTCATTCCACCATCTTATCTATAGCAAGAATGTCCTCTTTGGCCCATTATCTCCAAATTACCTGACTAAAGTGAAATCTAATATATTTTGGTCAATAAATGTTAAGTGCAATCATCAAATACCTTACAACCCAACTGGAGCTTCATGATGTTAGTATCTATTCACATTGCACCATTCAATATTTTTAATTTTTTAAATTTTGTTTCATATTCAAACATGCTGCATTTAAATTAGTTCAGCTGAAAAAGCCGAAAAAAATTTGTGTTTTGGTGTCTGTGCTTTATTTTCCCTCTTTTTTTTTATTTTTTTCATTTTATATTTCCCATTTGCGAAGAAGGAAGTGGGGGAAGAAATCTGGAAAACAATGGAAGACTCAAAACTGGAAAAGAACATTTCTTTTTTGCTCACATTCCTTAGTGACATTCACATTATGTGAAATAGGACGAGAAAGTAAGAAATGGAAAAAAGCCAACATAAAAAAACAAATCCAAAAGCAAACAGAAAGGGCAAGAGAAGGCAACTTTAATCACTGAATTGTGGGTTACCTGACCACTACTGATAATTTCTTCTGAGCTTCCACCTCAGCAAACTACTTTAAAACAACACAAAAAGAAAAATGAAAGTAGTTGTTTACTATAGGGGAATGAGAAAGGATCAAAGAAGAATTGCTTGCTTCTAAAAGTGAAGAAGTTTTATGCCAGTAAACGTAAGAGTCATGCCCCCCTCTTTGCTTCACTATAACATTTCTAGTAAGATCTTTTTCCAGTTCCTTCCTCCCTTTTTGCCACAGTTCTAGAATCTGAGGGTACATTTTTAAGAAAAACAAAACCAGGGAAACAATATGTTACCAAGCCACAGCAAAAGTTAAAGAAAAAAGATGACTTAAAAAAATTTTTTTCAGAGAAAAATTTCAACTGTATTCTCTGAATTTTGGATACAAATTGAAAGAAGTCAAAGGAGTTAGCATTATCCTTGTTCATGGCAGAGATCATCTGAGAAAAGAAAAATCATCATACAACAAAAGAAATATTAATAAGCATGACTAAATGTAAATAATTGATTATAATTTTCAATAAAATAATTATAAATAAAATTAATTATAAATTTCAACACAAAAGACATTGAAGAAAAGAAAGAATCAAGAACAGAAGAATAAGAAGTCTGAGGCAGGGGGAAATAAAAAAGCAACAAAGTCACATAAGAATTAAAAAAGAAAAGAGAAGCTCCCAAAATTAAAGAAATAGGAAGATGTCCTGTAACAGAAAATGGCTGAGCCTGGAGGCGGAGCACAGAGATGGAAAAAAAAGACCAACTGACCAACCAACCAACCAAAGAAACTTGATTCACAACTATAGAGCTTTTCTTTATATTTTGCACATACAATACTACTAAAATTAAAAATATGTTCCCTGTCCTGGTTTGAGGTAAAAGAGGACCAATTTTGTTCAGTAACTTCGCTTCTTAGCTGGGCCTCTTCTAACCACTGAAATTAACAGCATATTTTGCAGACACTGTTCACTCTCAGAGTGATAATACCTGATGTTTATAGCTGCTGCCCAGGCATGGTATGCAGAGAGGCTCTTGCTTATAATTATTGCTATAACACCCAAGGGCAGATAACTTGGTTATTTGCCCTGTTGGAGGGTCAGAAGAGGAAAAGTGTAAGGAGGTCTCACCTGCAGGGAGGAGCAGACAGGACAGGTGACCCAAAACTGACCAACAGAGTATTCCATCCCATCTGCCTCATGCTCGGTATAAAAGCTGAGGGATCAAAGGGTCATCCCTCTTTCTTCAATGGCCAACGTCTGAGGAGGACTCTGTCTGTTCATCTGCCTTTGATCCCAATCCTGAATCCAATGTGGAATCCAGTTTCCGTCCATCACTGAGTCCAGTTTGGGACTTTCCCAGTGCCAGCCAGCGACGTGATTGTCATGCTGGGAGCTTGATAGAGTTTTGTATATATTTAATGATTTTCTTTTTATTATTTTAGTAATATTTTCATTAAATTAATTTAGTTCCTTCTAAACTCATAAATCTCTTTTTCCCTCCTCTGCCTCTCAGAAGAAGGGTAGGGGGACCATCTGTCAGTCCCATCTGGGGTGTTCCACATCCCCAGCAGCCGATTCGGCCTAAACCACGACACTCCCTGCAATAAGATTTGGACCTGAAGTGCATAATTCTGGACAGAATCCATGGCTTTCACTACCCTTAAGAGCATGAACAAGTTTTCTCATGCAGTTCATGAAAGCACTCTTTGGAATGTATGTTTATTATCAGAAAGAAATTGCACTCCGGAACATTGATTTATGACACCAGTCTCACAGTTCTTATAGTCACCTATAAAGTACCGACAGAGACAGTTATTTAAATTTTAGTTTGAAGATTGGTTATTATCTGGATATCTTCTGGTACTACTTTGTCTAAATTTAGAGAGATGTTATACACTTCTGTGAAATTTAATGGATCTACACCTGTGCAGCTGAACAAAAAGTAAATATTATGGTTTCCTTTGCTTAATAATTTTTGCACATAAAAAGTTTCAGATTATCGTGCTAACAACTGACTTTGTGTATTATTCCTCCTCTACCTGTACTGTTTCTGGAGGAGCAAGATACTCATTCGTGATATCTTGCAGGTACAAAGTCAAGGAAAGAACTATGCTGTCATGTAGTCACGGAAAGAAGTATGTTGTCATGTATTTCAGGGAGATCCACACTTACACAGCAGCAGTGGCTTGCATTCCCCAGAGATTTTCTGCATCCATATACAGGAGAAAGTTTGTTTCTATCTACCTTGTTTGTACCATATGATAACAATCTTAACCCTTGGCCCTGTGAAGGCATCAGAGCAAAAAAGAGCTACAAGAGCAGGTACTCCTCAACTCCTCAGAGCAAATATGACAAAAGCAGCTGGATTTTGTGTAGCAGTCAACATTTGGAACATTTTATTACAATCTGTGCTCAAGTGTAAGATGAATCTTTTTATACTGTTTTTGCTCTTTAACCTGAACAAACATGGAAAAACCATAAATGAGTAATACTGAGTGACAACTATTCACAAAGGAGATAGAGAACAAGCTGACGTTATATTCTCTCTTTGGGTCATCACCCTGAAATTCTCTTGTGATCTGTAAAACAACATTTACGCTGTGAACTTGCACATTATGATCCATGACATGATTTTATTTTTTAATGACGAATTGTTCTGAACCAAAAGCAAGGCAAGTTTCAGAGTCATGGAAGAGTTACTCAAGAGTCTGAATTCTGAAGGCTCAAAACCAGGAAAGATTTTGAAGCAAACATTATTATATTGAAAATCCTTTACTGATTTTTAGCTGTGGTTATGACTTGATGTGGGGGGCAACTAGTACGATTTCTGTGTGCATGGTGCTAACACTGCTGTATTGTGTCTCGTGTGCCATTGCCTGTCTAACCAGACAGACCTTTAGGTGAAGGCAGGCCTGGCACAACGCTAGGTCTCTGCTCTCATTTTATTAGTCAGTGTATATGTCTTACGTATGTTTCCTTTCCTGCTTCCATAGGGAAATTTGCATGATGGTTAAGCAGAATTCAACTCTAAATCTCTACATTATACTAGCACTAAGTACAGATAAGATCTGTTTCAGGGACCCTCACATTTCCCCACTAATTGGGAATAGTCTGTATATGATTCATGCAGCTGTATTTTACACTGCTGTTTAAATAGCACACTGTGTGGGCAGAAGTGAGAGAAAAGTTACATAAAAGAAGACAAGAACCGAATTCTGTCTGAAATTTGTTCTTGCCACTCTAAGTGGCCAGCTGGGCACAGCAGACTGGGCGGTGACTGACTCACAGAGTTCAAACAATTTCCATTGTGTTGAAGCTGGGAATTGGCCATTATCTTCTCTCAGCAGCTTCACAAATTTGCACTAAGTCTTCACTTTGAGATACTTTAAAAGGTGTCAGAATAACTATTTTTCTTTCCTACCTTGTTTCTCTGCCCTGCCTCTTCTATGCTTATTTAATTCTCCTGGCTTCCAGATCAGGCAATATTGCAACAGCATGGATCCCATTTGAAATAAGAGAATGTATTTCAGCTGTAGCCCCAGCACAGAGCAAAATACATGACTGATGACTTGTTACTGAATTGGCCTGAAAAATTAGAGCTCTGATGAAGTAGTTAAAATCTGTTGCAAGTGCTACTGAGAGTCCACACACTGCCACTAGCTAAGTGAAGCACATTTCTGTTGCACTTATCACAGCCATTTGTAGCATTATTACTACAGGGGTTCTCCAGATAGGTGGGAGTGAATAGGTAGGTGAAAACCAAGGCTCTTCCCTGTTCTCAAACTGTCGCTTCATCTCTTCTGAGAAGTCATCCAATATAACACAACCGGAGCAATATCCAGGAAAGGGCCCTTGTACTTGCTTCCAACCTTAACTACCATAAAATGGGAAAGAAATGTTCCCCCTGCCTTACACAGTAGATAATCTTGGTGTAGCCTTAAATGTTAAATATTTGCCCCCTGTTTTGTGGTTTCGATAGTTTGTGAATGGTAAAAATTGAGATAAGGATACAAGCTTGACTTTACCATGGAAATGTATTCTGGATAAAAATGAAGACTTTTGTAAGCTTCCTTTACAACGGCATCAGGAGCAAAACCTGCCTCCAACATGATGTCACAGCTATTGTGTAAACAAGATGGGAGCATACTTCCTTTATTTTTTAAAGGGGGAAGCAGATGTCACTGAAAGTTGAAAGCAGAGTTATGCTTGGATGTAACAGCTTCAATACCTTAGTAACTTTAGCATGCTTTTCAGTTAATTCTTCAACAATAAGCTAAAAATGTCCTCGAATGGTAACAGCAATGTGTCTGCAACACACATCACTTGAATCTTTTATTATATTGGCTCCAGTCTTTGGAAACACCGTGATAGTGAGCTGTTACTACAGAAAGAGGTACAGAAATGCTTTTAGATCGTTGGTTTTTCTTTAGTTCATTTTGCAAACCTTGTGGTACTGCTGTAGCCAGTCCATGTGAACTTCTGGTGGACAGACTTTGCTTTAATTGAGAGAAAAGCCTGCAAGCTGTAGTTCAGTCTTTGCAAACCCACAGTATATAGGCTGAGTTTAGTGAGTGCTTCCCAATAAAGTTGTATCCTGATGTCAGGCCTTTCTGTACAGGCAGGGAAAAACATTGCTAGTACCAATATGGTAGAGGGGTAGAAAGGTGTCAATGGTGAAGCTCAGGCACTTTTCTGTGCTTCCCTAATCCCACATTCCCAGAATGGGCTGATTGTCAGTAGCCATCAGCTAGCCTCAGCCACCACAGTATGCAATGTGGGTCCCTTTCTCTTTGCAGAACTCTTTCTACAGACTTTTCTGGGCTGCACTCTTGTAACAGAACTCAGGGTAGCACATACTCATGGAACCTACCTTGCTGTAGCTGAAATTTTGTGATTTTTTGTTTCTATGTGTTGAAAAGAGACATACACATATTACTATCGAGCTTCAGAGACTTCCAAATCTTAACAGACAAAACACTCCTCCCCTTCACTCCACGTTCAAAGTGAATGTGCTTAAAACATTGATGTTAAATCTTTCTCACTCTTGTGGGAGTTCTTTGAAACAGTAAAGTTGCACTTCTGTTGTCCTATTAGACATATAGTTGTCTTTCACAAGAAGACAGAGGCCAAGGCCATGAAAAAGCTTCAGACTGACAAATGAAACCAGGAGAAGCAAGCTGTCAGCTTTCCAGGCTGAGATAATATGCTTCTAGAATAAAAGTGATGGTATCAGAAAAATGTATCTTTGTCAGATAAATAAAAAATATGTCTCAGTTTTCTCTATGCTTCATCTTATGGATGACAGTCTATCATCATGAGGTACTAAGGGAAGTATATATAATTAAATGGCTTGAGTCTGGACAATGTTGATTTGCTGAACATTCTTTTGTGATGTTTCTTATAAAAGCAAATGGGTTTTAGAATTGGCAACAATAAGATAAAATGACAAAAAAATTACTGTCTTAGAGTGATATAACCATGTGTTAACTCAGTGCCCTTAATGAAAAGTACCATAGACCTTCAAAGCAAATGTCTTTGAACAAGGTGTACACTGTAAGAGAGCAAGACTGTAGATTTATTCTTTCATAAACAGCATATTCTGTAGATATTTCTGAATTCGCAGCTCATGTACACTGAACTGTGTAGTATAAAAATACCATACACTCTTCTTTTTTTTCAAGATGGATGAAGTTTGAATCTGTTTTTGTTTTAGCTCTCATCCTGCACTAAATACAGCACTGGGAGGCAGAATCAAAGTTTTTGTGTGTAAAACCTAGAGAATCCAGGAGTGTTTTTCAGCTCTGGTGTCCAAATAAGTACAACCAGCAAAGTTTGTAATGCTTGTCAGTGGTTAGTACTGATGCTGTAGTTTGGTGTAGTACACTGGACCATCTCAAGCACAATCTGTTGTTTGTTAAGTTATTGAGAACCTTCTGACCAGCTTGGAAGACACAGAGATACTACTTAACATGAATAGTCATTAATTTGGGGCTAGAAACCAATGTTTTTGCCATAGCAATATTTATTATTTGCAATGCTACCAGAGTGCTAGTATCATTAACAGTTCCAAGCATATATCTAAGTTCACTACATATGCTGTAAGCAATAATTTGATGTGTAAGATTAGAGTCTGCCCTTGTTGCCCCAATAAAAAATATCTACTTTTTTAGGTTTGGGGCAAAAGCTTTCCAAGCTCACTACTCCTGTAGGTCAATCTTTACCATTTCAATGAAAAAATAGTACACTGTTGATGAGTTCTAACTATCATCCAATAATGCCACCACTTTAGTATGGATTGTGCTTCCCTTGAGTTACAGTACAGGCCCATGAGTGTTCTATAACATAATGCAGGGCTGAGATTGTTTCACTAGGAAAGACGTCATAGAATCATAGAATACCAGGTTGGAAGTGACCTCAAGGATCATCTGGTCCAACCTCTTTTGGCAAAATCATGGTCTAGACAAGATGGCCCAGCACCGTCTCCAGCTGAATCTTAAGTGTCCAATGATGGGGAATCCAGCACTTCCCTGGGGAGAATATTCCAATGGCTGACTGTTCTTATTGTGAAAAATTTTCCTCTTGTGTCCAGTCAGAATGTCCCCAGGAGTAAATTGTACACATGACCCCTCATCTTTTCCATGTAACTCCTTGTAAAAAGGGAGTCTCCATCTTCTTTGTAGCCACCCTTTAATTACTGGAACATGGCGATAAGGTTTCCCCTAAACCTTCTTTTCTCAAGGCTGAATAAACCCAGTTCTCTCAGCCTTTCTTCATATGGCAGGCTTCCCAGCCCTTTGATCATCTTTGTGGTCCTTCTCTGGATCCTCTCCAGCCTGTCCACATCTTTTTTGTATAGAGGAGACAAAAAATGAACACAGTATTCCAGTTGTGGCTTGACAAGTGCTGAGCAGAGTGGGATAATGACTTCTTTACCTCTGCTGGTGATGCCCTTGTTGATGTAACCCAGCATCCTGTTGGCTTTCTTTGCTGCAGCAACACACTGTTCACTCATATTGCACTTGTTGTCCACCAGCAATCCGATGTTCCTTTCCACAGAGCTGTTCCCCAGCCAGGTAGATCCCAGTCTGTGCTGCGGTCCTGGATTATGTTTTCCCAGGTGCAAGACCTTACACTTGTCCTTGTTGAACTTCATAAGGTTCTTGTTGGTCCACTCTTCCAGCCTATCCAGGTTGTTGAGTATTCTGGAGAATATTTTGCATGTCCTTATACCATTTTGAAGTTTACTACTTTAAAATGAAAGGTTCTTTAGTTAAGTGCGATTGATTTTTCCAAGGCAGCTTGATCAATAAATAGACAAATCAATTTCAGCCTATTAATTGAATGTTGTGAACTGGAGGGTCTTTAAACAAATAAAATGCCACCTCACCCCCTGCCCCATTATTGATAGGAAATCATATTGAATTCAAAGTCTTGAAACGTGGGGTGGAAAGAAAAGTTGCTGTAACAAAAAAAAAAAAAGACAAAAAAGGTAGAAAAGAACTTTTCACTGTGTTCAGAAGAAGACTTGCTGAGACCAAGGGGTTTACCTCTCCAACTGCCTTCTCTTTCTCAGGTGGGCATATACACTGGATGGAAGGGAACAGTTTGTCAGTAATAACACAGGACCTTTCTGCATGATAGAAAGCATGATCCTTTTTCCTTAATATTTTTACCATTATCGGACTTCTCTCTTCAAGTTTAGTCCCTTGCTGTGGTTTTGTTCCCTTAATAATACCTGTTCTCATACCCAAATGCTGAGGTTCTGCTTTCCTTGTTTTAAAAAGCTGATCCTTCTTCAAAATCAGTTGGTTGACATTGCTGCTTGCCCTCCTTCACTAAACTAAGGTATCTGATAACTGCATTGATAACTGCATTTTCACTTTTGCCATTAGTACAAAAAAGCATTCTACAGTTGAGCCATTGCAACTTCTCAGGGAGGTATTAGAATTTCTGGTAGTTCTCAGTCCATGTCATGATCGGGACTGATTTTATTGAGACCTGCTAGAACTTACACCTCTCTAACAGTTGTAGACTAGTTAAATATTTGGAATCATTATTTCATTGCATACAAAGCACAGCTTGATTGCATTCATTGTATTTGAAATTGAATTCTTGATCTGATTCTAGGAATACACAAGTGTCACAACAAACATTACATGTTTTTATCGGTATACTGTAGGCATTTATTTGACTGGACATAAGACTGTCAGTTTTCTCAAGCTGAGTCTCAAATCGTTTTGTGAAAGTTGTGACTGCTACTGGTAGAAGTTAACTTCTTTTAGATCTAGTAGGCAGCTGTCTAGTTTAATCTGAACTCAGTCATAGGGCTCAGGTGCCCTTTGAAATTTGGTTTCAAAACGTAGCTTTGATCCTTCTTTGTCTGCATTTTTCCAACACACTGCAAGATGTTACCGGTCTGTCCACACCAAGTGGAACAATTGAGATGACTTTATTTCAGGTAATGTAACAATTTATGTCTCCTTCTGCCTCTCCCTTTCCTTCTCAACTTCTGTAATCAATGTAGTTTATGGAAGTTTCCATAACAGAAACTAAGACATTTCGTTTGTTTGTTCCATGCAACACCTGGTGGTTTTTCTAATTCTTCTTCATTATTTCAGTTGCAGAAGGTAGACCAGCTATCTCAATGTAACTCAGCACCAGGAATGTGTTACCACCAGACAAATGGGTTTGTACTATGTGCGTCCAGTTCTGTTTTATTTTTTGTTTGTTTGTTTAGTTTTGTATTATTTTCTACACTCCTTTTTGCAACCTGGAAACCTTACTTGCAGCCCTCATAGACTCTAGAAGTTTCTGTGGTTGCCCAGATCTAGTGAATTTCTTATAAGATCATTTTGGCATTGGAATTAGATTTTAGCCTTGTTTTTCCTGGGAGGTGATATAAGCTCTCTTGGGAGGGGCAGTATAAAGGAAGAGGGTGTAAAAGAGGAGAGGAGTAAAAGAATTTCCTGCCAACCAGGCAGTGTCACAGTCAAAATCTCTTGATAAATCCTTTTTTTTTTCCTTTTATTACCCAAACAAGCTGAAAACAGAGGCAATTCATTACACTTTAGAATAAAAGAAATAACCTGCCTTTGCTCTGTTCTTTTCTGTTTCTCCATCAACTTCTATGAGATTGAGTCCTCTATGATCATTCCCACCAAAGAATAAAACTTCTTATCCTCTCTTCTCCTTCTAGCTTAAAGCTTGTTTAAATCAGACAGCTGAGATTTATGGCCCTGGTCTGAGAACCAACATACATGCCTGGCTTTCTTGTAAACTCAAAGAAGCCATTCCTTTAGATTCTTTGAAAGGGCCCATATACCCCTTTATTTTATGACCAATACATCTAGATATTTTGTGATTTCTATGAAATCATGTCATCAGTTTTTACTTTCGCTATGTTGACTGATGCTCATGTACTTACTAATAATTTATATTGACTAAATGCTGATTTAGCTGCAATTCTCAACATAACAGTGATTTCGGGACAGTATGAAAAAACCTGCTTAGGCCTTACTGGTCTTCAGTCTAAAGAAGATGGATTGGTCTCCAAACTCCCGTGTCCTCTACTGCACTTCTTTATCCCTATTTACAAAGTTAATATTTAGCTTTCCAGAAGTCACAAACTCATGCATGGCTAGCCTTAGTAGCTATTTCTGATGTTGCATCCCTTCTTACTTCCACAAAACTTTTGAGCTCTCTTCAGACTACAGTGATACTTTCCAAACTTTTGTCTTTTTTTAATCCCTTATGTGGACCTTACTCATCCTGCAATGGATTCTAATTTCCTTCTGGGTTTCTTGTCTCACTTAGCAGAGTTTTTCAGCTGTGCATTATGGTTATGCTCGGCAGCTTATATCTCATTTACAAGTACAGCTTCCATTCATAACTAAAGGAACTTTACCCCTCAGACCAAGATTAAGGCAAGTAATTACCTTTGTTTATGTGTTAAATGATATCAATTAGAAAAATCGATCAAACCCACATGATTATAATTATTCTAACACAAAAACTCATAAAACAGTGGACTTTTACTGTACCTGTGTTTTATGTTCATAACAGTAGGGCACAGACTGTTCTCTCCTTGAAGTGACAGAGGTGAATTCCTTTAAACTGTGCTCATTTCAAGTTTCCCATCCATAGGCTTCTGAGTGCTTTCAAAAAGAATGACTTCTAAAGGTAATAGAGGTTCCACAGGCTGAACAATAGCTCAAATCTGTTTTGACATGAGTGAAGGGATTATGGTCTCAGCAAGCTTTTCCTTCTCATTCACCAGCTTGACCCTCCCCAGCTGCACGCTTCTGTCTGACCTCTGATGACAAGGCTCACTGGTCTGAGAAAGGCATCGTCTGCTCTGGATTAACATCTGCACAATGACACTCATAATCATAATGTGGAGGAAGGCATAAAATTCACATTTGTTTTCAGTACCCTCTTTTTTTCATTTTACAGTCATTAGCTCCTACTATCAATCCTCAAAGGAAGGAAGGGACATTTACTCCCTGAAACGGTCCATACATTGCATTATCTAATTTACCACCCTAGCTGTCTCTAAAAGGTTGGCCTTATCTTTATATAACAAAGACTTCTACAGAAAAGGTCACAGGCTACAGCCTGAGTAGGTAAAGGATTTTAATATCTGGTAGGAAGCCCTGCAAAGAAGATAGCAGGTATCAACAGGTATTCTCTGGAAATGACTACAATACCTTAAAATTTCTTGGTGTTATCTTACATTGTGTCAGCTATGTCTGTGCCATCAATATGTCCCATTCTTACTAAGTTTCCACTAACATAAAATAACAAGACATTACATGCATCTTGACTATTCCCTCTACACAAAGGCACGTGTACTAGCATATTTCATCTTAATATAGTCAAGCCTTCCGAGCAGTTGCAAAATCTTCACTGACTAGCAGACATGGTTACTGCAGATCACAGTTTCTTCCTCAAACCAGGAGAGCCCAGGTCTTCACAGTATCAGTCATGCTAGTGAGTACAGGAAATACTGTACAAAATAATGATGATTAAACAAGCACATCTCAAACTCAATAACCAGCAATGCTGCTCAAGAATCTTATGGGCATCTAATGAGATGCAGCCTGGATAGGAGCCTTCCAGAATCTCTGGTTCTGCCGGGAGGAATAACCATAAAATCCACTTTAAAGTTGCACTGAATATTTGTTTTGTGGAGGAACAAAAGAAGGGCTAACCAGAGTTTGCTCACCTCTGCCTCTGTATTGAAGATCCTCATTTTTGCTGTAAGGCCACCTCTGTGACACTCACAGTAAATTGATTAGTTGTGTCATTTCTTCCAGTGTGTCCTCTGTGTTATGTCTCTCAGAAAAGTTGTCTCAGTCAGCACTGTTTCGTATCGTCTGTGCAATGTGCAGCAACACTTGCCTCATGGGAGTGCAGTAACGAGCAGCTACTCCTTTTGAACAGAAGCCTGGTTGCCAAAAAAATGAGCTCTTGAGTGAGAGACATTTTCCTTCACTGAGCTTTTCTGGGCATCCATTACCCCCCTAGCGTCTAAGTTCCTATGCAGGTATTAGAGCTGCCTGGAAATTTTCTCATGGAAAAAGTGGTTGCACTTCCAGTTTTCATTTCAAAAAGGGATAAAATGCAAAACTTTGGCTTCTCCTGTGAAGTGGAAAATCCACTGCTCATCAGCTCTGATTGCTAGACTGCCTCTCCAAATATCCCTAGAGGAGGTGTGAGTGGGTGATGTATGTCTCATGCTTTTTCTCATTTTTCCACACAAAGGGAATAGAAACTCTTTCCCCTCAGGAATTTTTGATCACTGGACTTGCATGGAACTGTCAGTCTTTGAAAGAAAACTGTATTTTCTGTTTACTGAGCTCAGTTGCTGATAATATTTAAACAAAGTATTCTGAGAAAAAATAAGCAGTCTCACTGCTGTATTATTTATACGGTAAAAGGAATTATATTATGTTGTGCTTATTTCCAAACAAAAATTCAGTTTCCAATTTTATCTTTCAGTGTGATTTCCCACTGGATCCCAATGGTTTGCCATACATGTAAGTTAGAATTTAGCCTCCATTGACAATAAATTTAAAGGAATATTTGAGAAAACATGTGTCTTGAGCTACTTCACAATGTGGCTCTAGGAAAGGGAAGTAGGAAAAAGAAAGCATATAGTCTACATTTACACTGGTAAGTTAAACATACTCAGGAATGTTCTCTGTCACTGATGCCACCAGCATGGAACAGACTCTTCTATGTGAACTGGGCTCCTCTGTTCAAGAAGGACAGGGAACTGCTGGAGAGAGTCCAGCAAAGGGCTACAAAAATGACTAGGGGATTGGAGCATCTTTCTTATGAGGAAAGGCTGAGGCACTTGGGTCTTTTTAGTCTAGAGAAAAGAAGACTGAGGGGGGATCTTATCAATACTTATGAATACTTGAAGGGAGGGTGCCAGGAGGATGGGAACAGTCTTTTTTTTCAGTGCTGCCCAGTGATAGGACAAGAGGTAATGGGAACAAACTTGAACATAAGAAGTTCCATCTAAACATGAGGAGGAACTTCTTTACTTTGAGGGTGGCAGAGCACTGGAACAGGCTGCCCAGAGAGGTTGTGGAGTCTCCCACACTGGAGACATTCAAAACCCACCTGGACGCCGTCCTGTGCAACTTGCTGTAGGTGACCCTGCTCTGTCAGGGGGGTTGGACTAGATGATCTCCAGAGGTCCCTTCCAACCCTGACCATTCTGTGATTCTGTGATTTTAGCTTCCTGTTTCCCTAACCAAGTCAGCCCTGATTAGACCGAAAATTACCTGACACAGATCCTGACACTGAACGTATTCCACAGGATTTTGCGATTGCTCAGAAGTATATATGTCTAGTACAACATGCCTGCTGTGTTCTGCCATTATCTACTATTATTACACTTTCTTCTTTTTAAGAAACAACCTGCCCCTGCCCTCCCTAGGTCTGCAGTCCCTGATGAGCTTTCAGTCTTTCAGTACATCAGAACACAGACCACAACTGCTGCCAGTGTGTCTTGGGACACTCCAGCTCCTGAAAGTCATGTTGCTCCCCCTTTTGCTGCTCATGTTCAGACTAGATGAGTTTTTGTATCTCCTTTAGCCTTTGTAGGAACCAAACCCTTTCTTGGTATATGGCTGTGGTGGGTTGACTCTGACTGGATGCCAGGTGCCCACCAAAGCAGCTCTATTGCTCCCCTCCTCATCTGGACAAGGGAGAGAAAAATCTATCGAAAGGTTCATGGGTTGAGATAAGGACAGGGGTGGATCACTCAGCCATGACTGTAACAGGCAAAACAAACTTAACTTGGGGAAAAATTAATTTAATTTATTATCAATCAAATCAGAGTAGGGTAATGAGAAATAAAACTAAACCTTAAAATCACCTTCCTCCCACCCCTCCCTTCTTCCCAGGCTCAACTTCACTCCTGATTTCTCTAACCCCTTCCTCTGAGCTGCGCAGGGGGATGGGGACTGGGGGTTGTGGTCGTGTTCCCCATCCCCCCCAACCCTCTTCTTGAATTCATTTATCGCAGAGGCTCTACCACCATCACTGATGGGCTCAGCCTTGGCCAGTAGTGGGTCCATCTTTGAGCCGGCTGGCATTAGCTCTATCAGACATAGGGGAAGCTTCTAGCAGCTTCCCACGGAAGCTACCCTTGTAGACCCCCTGCTACCGAAACCTTGCCATGCAAACCCAATAAAATGGCTCAGACAGTTACTGCTCTCTGGTGTTTTCTTATCACACTGGATGGACATGTGAAGTTGTTATGCCTACTGTGACACGGTTGGAGGACAGTGGGAGAATGAAGACATTGAAGTGGCATAGTACCATCTATAGCAGCAAACAGGAATGCTCCCCAGAATGTGGACAACAAGCTGGATGCGCAGTCAACACACTCAAGGGCAGGGCCGCCACTCAGATGGGCCTACAGAGGATAAAAGAATGAGCTGACACGAATCTTTTGAAATTGAAGATGGACAAATGTAGAGTCCTACACTAGGAACAGACATACTCCCCGCATTGGTACAGTGTAGTGATGGACTGTAGAGTGGGGTTCAGATCCACTGAAAAGACCCTAGCTGTCTAGGACAGCAGGCAAAACATGATTCAGCAGTATGTTCTGGCAGCAATGAAGGCCAACAGCATCCTGCATTTTATTACTGTGAAGTAATGTCACTGGGAATTGATCACTCCTCTTTACTTAACTCTTACAACACCATGTCCTAATCACTGCACTTAGTTTTGAGCCCTCCAGTACAAGAAAAAACATTGACAAACATGTGTGTGTCCATTGGAAGGCCCTCAAGATGGTCGGGGACAGGAGCATGTGCCCTGTGAGGAAAAGCTGAGGGAACTGGCCTTATACAGCCTGGAGAAGAGATGGCTTTGAGGGGACCCACCAGTAGTCTTCCAACTCCTACAAGGAAGTTGTTGAGAAGACAGAGACGAGCTCTTTACTGAGGTGCATGGCTCGAGGACAAGAGAAAATGGTCTTAAATTATGACAGGGCAGGTTCCAAGTAGATACAAGGAAAAAATTGCTTAGTATAATTAAGAACTGGAGCTGCTTGCCTCAAGATCTTGTATAATCCCCAGCTCTGGAGGTTTCCAAGTTCCAACTGGACAAACCCCCAAAAAATCTGAGCTGAGTTGCATGTTGAACATGTTTTAGCATGAGGCTGAACTAGATGGCTTCAGAACATCTCTTTTGTGGGGTGTTTTCACAGTCTACCCTTGGCAAATGAACTGGATAACAGCATCTATTAGGGTAAGAACATGACGCTATTTAATGTGTGTGCTGGCTTGAATATGCAAAACTAGAGAGCATTTGCCCACAGCTCATTGTGCTAAATAGACAGACAATTATCAGCCCTCAACTGATCATGTAAAACGGGAAGACAGACAGCAGCTGGAAAAAGAATAACTGAGGAATTACAGAGGGACTTTTGAAACAAAAGTATAAAAGAAGCATAACAAGTTGTATCATGTGGGTGGAGACCTTGGAGTAGACGCAGCAGCAGTAAAAACCTGGTTTGACGCTGCTAGAAGTCATCCCATTGGCATCACACCTCTGCCTTGGCCAGACAGAGCCGTGTGGTCAGATGATCCCAAGAGGTGTTGAAGGCCAGGCTGGATGGGGCTTTGAGTAACCTGGTCTAGTGGGAGGTGTCCCTGCCCATGGCAGGGGGGTTAGAACTAGATGATCTTTAAGGTCCCTTCCAACATAAACCATTCTATGATTCTATGATTCTGTGCCATAAACTGCATGCTCTCTGGCCAGGGGGCTACCGTAAGCAGTGACCCAGACCTCCTGGGGTGCAGCCTCACCAGCTGCAGGGAGCAGCATGGGGCCCCACAAGGTAAGAGCACCCACAACTCCTGCAGAACGTGAGTGCAAGTAAGGGGAGCCTGCACCTCCAAACAGGGCAAGGGGGGTACTTGTAATCCGCATGTGCTGTTAGGGAGGGGTTGTGTGTGTAACACTGTGTGTATGTTTGTGATTGGAACTCCTTGGTATTAGTTATAGAGACATATTTAGAAATTTTTATGGATTTTTTAACATTGTAAATGTGTTCTGCTTCATCTGCTGTATTAACAATATTCATCCTGCATATATAGTTCATTGATTGCTGGTTAATTACATATCATTAGCAAACTAATAAACCATTTCAAACCTGCTCTTGTTGTAAACTATGCAAAATTAATAGTTTTTCTCTATGACACATTCCAACATGAAAGATTCTGTGATTTTATCCTGTGATAGCATTTGAATTGTCAAAGTGGTGTTGGGAATTCTTTGGGAAGGCAGTAGTTAACACAGGCCAAATTCATGCTCACAAACTTTTCTATGTGTGCTTGAATTCATCAGTTGAGAAGTAGCTAGTCTCTTGCTCCATGCACCCAGCATCATGCCCTAATATTAACATCCAAGTTTCAAGGGGACCAGGTTTTCCAGAGCTGAGCCCTGTATACATTTAAGAGAGCAGTTCTCAGTGCATTGATTTTTATTCAGAACACAACTCCTCTGCAAACGTCAAATATGGGGAAGAATCTGACCTTTTAAACCTTTCTGAATATTTAACCCAGTTTGCCCAGGTACCAGAATTGTGTAATCTTCTTGCTGTTTTGGGATAACTGAAGAGGCAGAAGGAAACAGAGACAGAATTGCAACCTCACAGCATTCTGACTTCTCCTAAAAATTCTTAGAAACAAGACTGCCATTATTCCATAAGGAACCTCGCTGTTGTGTTTGTCCTTCCTGTTTTTCAAGGCACAATCTACCCCCTAGTGTACAGTCGAACTGAGATTATGTTCTCACCCCTTCATGAGCATGTTCATATCCTTTGGTTGTAAAGCAGATACTGTGGTGAGTAGCTGAAGATGACCAGTCTTGCATAAGGGTTCCTGTGCTCATTTGTCTTTGCATGGGAAAAAAAGAAGTGTTCTGTTAAAATCTGAGTTCACAGGGCTCAAACTCCAGATCACGTTGTTGTTCAAACATCATTACGCTTCTCATCTTTATATAGACTGCAAGAGGCTATATTTTAGACCTGTCAACAGGGCTAAGAATCATAGCCAACACAGGAAAAGGTTTAAATTCCTGGCAGTATTGGATGTTGCCGGAGCCAAATGATTAATGGAGAAATGAGAAGATTAAGTAATGGACTCTTTGGAAAAAAGAGATGAAAGTTTGGGTCAGGGCAAAGGTACAAAAGTAAAATGAAAGAAACATTTAGGAAGGAAATTGCCCTGTATATTATAGGGCGAAGTCATCTTTACACAGACAGGATCTCCACAAGTCCTTATAACTAGTTTTTCTAGGTTTTTTTTTCTTGTGAATTCTTCCTCTTTCTTCTCTTTGACATTCTGTTACAGCACCGTATGAGTAAATGCTCAGAGTTAAAGCTAATCCCCATAGAAGAGATGTAAAAGTCTCTAAGTGAACAAGCCAATGAAAAAGAAAAGATTGTCTGAGGCAGAAATGTATTATTTTAGTATCACTGGTACATTTTATCGGCTAGCACAACAGTAAAGAAGATAATCTGACTAGATCTAGTACTTAAGACAGTGTACACATTAAAAAAAAAATCAGTCTTGCACCAGGGACTATGGGATTCAAAAGTAAATATGGAAAACCAAACTACAGGTCTGTAAAGCATTAACTCCCACATTTTTAACCCACTGAGACTGCTGCACAATCTCTGGACAGGATCAATGGAAAGTAAAGAACGTTAAGAGGACTGATAAGCCAAAGTAAAGTGGAAAGTAATAAGAAGAAAACTGTAGACAGTTGTTTAATACTTGCTTCAGGATCCTAAGCAATGCTTTGGAATGTCAGTGCAATCAAGCTGCAAGAAGAGATGCAAGATAAGCAGAAGAATCTGATGCTGTATCATAGTTCAAAAACATAAAAGTACAAATACTTGTTACCTGGTCATTTTGCATCTGAAAAGGGATGTGAAAAATTCAAGAACTACTTCCATCTGAAATTTGGTTTGAGCTAACTTCTATTTTTACTGCCAAAAAAAAAAAAAGTTTACTTTTCAGAGTCCATCCTTGAAATTTCCTCCTCTTTCTTCTGTTTGTACTAAAATATCTTTATGATTCTGAATCTAGATGCTTCTAGTTCTGGCAGTTATTTCTCTAATAAGTTTCACTGGGCATGGCTTGCTGTGGCCTTTGTGGGACATAGTTGTCTGGTTACATTTCTAAAATTTAATTTTTAAAATTACAGGTTGCTCACCTATACTGATAGATGAGCGAAATACTTTCCCTCTTGTTCTTATCAACTTGCCCATCAAAACTGAACAACTGTTCCTGGAATTAAAACCTTCAGGGAAAGAGTTCTTGTGGTGAATGGACCATAAAATCTCATTCTGCTGCTGGGACTTAAAAATATCTGACTTTTTCTTTCAATGCAATTAAAAAAAAATTGCATCAGAAGAATTTTCCTCAGTAAAACACAGTTTCCATTTTAAGAATACCATTTTGCAAAGATGACTTCTGAGAGAGAAAAATCTAGGCTATTTCCTTGTAGATTTGATTTATTAACATTGAATGCTATTAGCAGCTATTTCACTATGTCAGGCAAATCAGTAGTGATCTTGCAGAATGCTTGGATATCACCAAATCTGATTCCTTTCCAAGTAAAAAAATCTGCAGAAGTGTTTTGTTGAACTCCTCCCACAATCATAGAGTGGAGTCTCCACACAGTAATTTAAAAGTTAATATATTGAGTTTGTTTTCAGTTTTACATTCTGGACAGAGTACTTTTTATTAACTTGGAATGACCAGTTTCAATTTTATTGTTGAAATATATCACAACAGGTGAGACAGCAATACTGTTTGTGGCTGTGCAAAGATGTTAGTCAGCCAAATGTCTTTTATATTTACAGGAATCTGTTTATATATAAAGCATCTTCTAATCATGAGAAAAAAAAAAATCTGGATCTGGCTCTGCAAGACTGATGGATTTATATACCACTAAAGACAGAGGAAAGCTCTTGCTGCTTTATATGTGTAGGAACATCACTCATTTCAATCACCACATTGTCACCTTTAAAGACCAATTTGTTATCCTTTCACTTTTATTGTTCAAATTACTGGCATCAGGGAAAGAATCTTTTTATAGAGACTGCTATCTAGAATAAGTAACTACTCTAAATCTCACCTTTAGACTCACATTTCTTTGTATTTTCTGCATGGATAATCCTATATTCTTGTTACACATTATATTATAGCTTTTGGCATTGACAGCTGCAAAGTATAGATTTAAAGAGAAGTTGGATGAGAGTTTTAGGCAATTTATACACTTCTCTTTTCATTCCTCACACACTTTTTGGTACCGTAAAAATAGAGGAATTACCCTAAGTAATGGCAGGCTCTTTGAACAAATGCATCTAACAAGCGTAAACATCACAGCATATGCCATATTCTTTTATAATATTATGCATAAACTACTTTGATTTTGACTGCGGGCTGTGATATATTGACAGTAGAAGGCCAAATTAATGCTGTCTGCTCTTCATAAAAGGCAGGTAGTTAGAATATGCATGTGGAACCTAGACAACGGTTGAACCTAACTTCCAGTGTTAGACCCTTACAGTTTTTGAAGAAGTGTGCATCCAGATCCAGATCTAAGTTCTATGAGCTTGCCCATGTCTCTGGCTTAGGTCTCCAGATTACAGTATCAAAGAAAAAATTTCACATTGATTGGTCCAGTTTTTTTCTAAGTGGAAAAATAAACTTTAAAACATCACGATTGTACCTGGAGAACGTAAACTCCATACTACAGAGTTTGCTAATAATATGATCTATCTTCTGTCCTTTTATGTCTGACTAATCTTTCATTAATAAGGACTTTTTATAAAAACAAATGGGCATATTTTTAGTTTTCCTTTGCTACATTTGAAATAACAAAAAATTAAAAAAATGACTGATTGTCAATATTTCCAGTTAAGACGTAGATTATTTCATGAATTTTACTCTATATGGTCTGCTGTTCTTAAAGATTTGATATGCATCTATATTTTTCTGTCTGTCTGCCTCCAATAACAGGAGCTCTCCACATTTGCAGAATTTCAGTCAGAATTCCAATTGCAGAGAGACCTTTAGGTATCTGAAAGTAAAAGAATTCATTTTTCTTTATATCTGCTTCTTTCTTTCCTTGGCAAGCACTCTCATTGACAGAAGACAGCTCCTTCTTAAGGCAAATTAAGTAACAGCAGCTGACAATGTATGATTCATGTGACCTAGGGTCTCACAGTGGTTCTGAGAGGCTTTTAGGTAGAGGATGTATTGACACATGGTCCTTATCACACATTAAACCCATAATTGTTGGCACACAATATTCTGATATTAATAAATCCAGTAACCTTCCCCTTTCTATCTCTACAGCAGTTGGACAGTAGCCTACTGTCAAATATTACTGGTGGTCTTTTAACAACAGAAGGCATCAAACATACTGAAAGTATATGAAAAGAAATACAATTGTTGAAGATATGAAAAACTTTGAAGTCTACGTGTATAAAAGGAAGGTAAGACTACATGTTTGATGCAAAAGATCAATGATTACCAACTCTTAAGATAATAAATGGCTTATTGCTGGGATTTATGAAAAGGAGATTGTTGTAAACAACAGTTCTTCTATGACATATCAGACATAAATAAGGATATTTTATGAAGAAATAAGGAAAGAGTTTTTTCAGTGAATCTTTCTGTCAATGCTGTTATGGCATATAGGATGTTTTCCTCATAAAATGTAGAATGTGAGCTATTTTATGTAATATATTGTTCTAAAGAGACAGTTATGTTTCCACATCCGTAGCTGACTTGGAAAGCTAGCAAATGTTGGAATATCTTCAGGAATATTTTCCTGAAGACACATTTTAGAGTGTTTTCTTGAAACTTTTTTTTTTTTAATTCTAGCATGAATCCCATCAGATACACAGTATGTAAAGAAAAAAGTCAAAGAACAAATGTAGAAGAGCTTACCTTACCTCTAAGTTCCTTATTTGAAGTTCAATGGATTTTGAGTGAGGTGTCTGTGACTTTGAAAATGTTTTGCTGGTAAATTCACTTTACCCAAAACTAAATAGGAAGGAATCTTTCTGTAAAGGGATTAAAATGGCCTAACATTAAATCATAGATGTACGTTGACAAATTACAATGCTAGTGTTGAAGTAGTGGTAGTCTAACACTACAAGGAAGGCAAAATTTATGGGGAAAGTATCTCCTCATTGACTATAGCATTTCTTCTCAGACATGGGGTTTGTCTGTTTATTCACAAGTTGTCGTCATGCACACATACAAGAACAATCCAAATAGCAGTCACTTAAAAGATAGTTGAGAAACACACAAACAATGTATTAATGCTGGGAAACATCAGGTTAGTCACAGATATTGCAGAAGCTGAGGGAGAAGCCCTGTGAATTATTTGCTGAGCTCTATTTCTGAGCAGCAGTGAATCAACTTGACTACCACAGGGTGGCATTGTCAAAGAGGAGTTACATTAACATCTAGTTTATGACTTAAGCCAAACTGTTAAGTCAAAATTCCTCCTTCCCCCGAGGAAAGAAGGCTGGTAAATTTACAGCTGCTGTAAATCAGGAAAATTCTTGCATTTATTCAGTGGTACTGACCAAGAAGATGGAAAGTCGGGCCATAACTATGCCCAGTGCCAGCACCTTGCCAGAGATCCCATCTAAAGTGTGAGTAGCAGGCAGAAAGACAGATTTATTCATGTGTAGTTGAACAACAAAGGTGTAATAGGGCTTTCTTAGTTACCTGACTGGTTGCCAAATCAAATTTGAGCCTACTTCTTACCGTCTAGCCCTTTTTGGCACTTTGTCACTGGTAAATTGAGTATCAGTCTCCACAATGAGCTTGCAGTAAGATAAGCCTTATTTTAAAAATCACTAAATAAATGGTTCCATCCTATGGCTGCCTAAGTTTTTAAGCAGCTTCTGAAAACTGGGTTGCAAATACGCTTCATTTTCTTGTGTTCAAAAGATAATTTTATGCCTTCGTATTTTATACATGAATCTTTGCAGTTGGTCTACTCTTCTAGATTCTAACCAGATGGATCCCAAAGGAATACATATGAAGAAAATATTTCTTAAAACTGAAAAAGAAAGAGCATATGTTTTCTGGTCAGCAAAATTATGGTTTGATACGAACATGAAAAAAGCAACAGTCCTTTTAAGAAAACATGTACTACTATTTGCTGACATTTTGTCAGGTACATAGTAAATGTTATCTTGAGAAACCCAGACAAAATCTACAAACATTTCAAGAGAGAGCACTGTAAGTATAAAAACCAACAATAGACTAACAAAAACCTAATTATCATGATGGCAAACATACTGTATAGCAATAAAAGGATAGCTGTCAATATTCCTAAAGCAGAAAGGTCACTTTACAATTACAATAGCTTCACTTATCTTCTTTTTGTCTGAAGCTGTCAGCAGAAGATAAATGCCTACATCCACCCTAATCACAACATGAGTTTTATCATGTGATGACATGCTTGCCAAAAACAATCATTTAAGCCTTGTCTAGGTAGAGACACTGAAGAAAAATGACCTGGTTTAACTTTTATATTACTTAAGCAACAGCAAACCCTTGTATAGAAACAGTAATTTAGGACCGAAATGTCTGTAATTTTGTTTCATTTATTCTTATCTGTAGCCTAAAAGAAATTGAACATGCCACTGAAAATTTATGCAAACGTACACATTTAGCTAATTTGCTTTGAAGCTACACCTTGAGTCAACTTGGGTTCAGTATGCCTCTAATAAACAAACTCTTAGTTACTTTAATTAAATACCACAAAGTACAAGAACTGTTAACATGCTGTGGGCCTAATTCTACTCCCATGCCACTGAGTGGCAGGGCTTCAGTAAGTGTAATAGGACTATTAGTTCCAAATATTAGTTCCATTTCCAAAGTCAAAGCAACAGATCTCTATCGTGTCATGGAAGCAAAAGACACTAGTTGTAACCAGAAAGGGATGTATCACAAGCTTTTGTAAAAGATGCTCTCATACTTCAAATTTTTGCAACACTGCAGGCCAAGATAGATCATTAGGAATGGCACGTATGCACCTTGACTAGTTACAAATGAAGTGATTTTTTTTTAATTCATGGCCTACCAGGAGTCCAGAATGAATGTCACCACACTTTTTAATGTGCCATACTGTCTCCAAAATTATGAGAACCTAGATGGCTTGTGTAAAGTCCTAGGCTGGTATGCCCAAATGGCTTCTCTTGGTGGAGCTGGCAGGTACCTTTGCCTGATGACGCACTGAGCATTGTCCAAAAGCTCTTTGAAGTCTTCAGAATGAAAGGCCCTGCTGCTGTACCCTACACTCGCTTACAACATAGCTGTGTAACTAGCCTACTCTGCCTCCTACAATAGATTAGGAGATATAATAAATTAACATGGGATGATGTGCTGGGTTGACCTTGGCTGGCTGCCAGGTGCCGACCAAGCTGCTCTTTCACTCCCCCTCCTCAGCAGGACAGAGGGAGAAAATAAGATGAAAAACTCGTGGACCAAGATAAAGTCAGTTTAATAAAGAAAAATGAAGGTCAAAGTGCAGAAGAAAAGAAAAGCAAAAAGATTTATTCTCTACTGCCCATCAGCAGCTGATGTCCAGCCACTTCCTGGGAAGCAGAGCCTCAGTATGTATAGTGGTTGTTTTGGAAGACAAATGCCTTAATNCCCTCCTTTCTCTTAACTTCTATTGCAGAGCATGACATCATATGGTATGGAACATCCTTTTGGTCAGCTTGGGTCAGCTGACCTGGCTATGTCCCCTCCCAATGTCTTGCCCACCCCCAGCCTATTGGCCATTTGGGGGTAGGTGGTGTTGGAGAGGAAGCATTGATGTTGTGGGAGCACTGTTCAGCAGTAACCAAAACACTGGTGTGTTATNAGGGAGAAAATAAGATGAAAAACTCGTGGACCAAGATAAAGTCAGTTTAATAAAGAAAAATGAAGGTCAAAGTGCAGAAGAAAAGAAAAGCAAAAAGATTTATTCTCTACTGCCCATCAGCAGCTGATGTCCAGCCACTTCCTGGGAAGCAGAGCCTCAGTATGTATAGTGGTTGTTTTGGAAGACAAATGCCTTAATATAATA
>VUYV01000404.1:588682-610271 GCA_008711295.1 Anarhynchus alexandrinus
CCCCCCTTTCTCTTAACTTCTATTGCAGAGCATGACATCATATGGTATGGAACATCCTTTTGGTCAGCTTGGGTCAGCTGACCTGGCTATGTCCCCTCCCAATGTCTTGCCCACCCCCAGCCTATTGGCCATTTGGGGGTAGGTGGTGTTGGAGAGGAAGCATTGATGTTGTGGGAGCACTGTTCAGCAGTAACCAAAACACTGGTGTGTTATCAACACCATTCTAGCTACAAGCACAAAGCACAGCACTATGACGGCTGCTATGGGAAGTTATCTCCATCCCAGCCAGAGCCCATACAGAGGAATGGCTTTCTTTGCTAAATTCTCTCTCTGCCTCAAGGCTATGAAATCCTTGGCTCAGCTAAACCACTACAATGGTCAGTGGGAATATAGAGAAAGCTGTTAGTAAGTTGTTCTTCCCCTTTGAACACCAAGAGCAGCATGACAATATGAAAGGAACTGAGGTTCAAACTAGGGTGAATCTTATGAACCCACGAAATTACGAGATGCTAAGAAACAACCCTGAATTCTAGTAAATGCCTCTATAATACACAAGGCACCCCTAGGTTGTGCATAAGAATATGAAACAGAGTATGCTTTTCCCTGCTAGGGAACTGAAGAAAAGAATAGGCAGCAACTTCTAAACAAGTTTCATACAGTTTTGAAGACTCAAGAAGAAAAGCAAGATATACCCTCACCAAATCCAAATGGACCCAACTATTATGAGTACATGGCAGTGTGGTTGGCAATGAAGAAAATTCCAAAGAAAACATAAAAG
This sequence comes from Anarhynchus alexandrinus, assembly GCA_008711295.1. Classification (NCBI taxonomy): domain Eukaryota; kingdom Metazoa; phylum Chordata; class Aves; order Charadriiformes; family Charadriidae; genus Anarhynchus; species Anarhynchus alexandrinus. Next base: position 589,461 of record VUYV01000404.1, read on the forward strand.
TTTGCAGGAAACAACAGTTTTCTCTATAGCAATATTTCAATTTAAAACAATCCCCTCTGTTTCTCTAAAATTGTTGAAATTACCCAGTATAATCTGTCCAAGACCGTACATAATATTGCATTAACATTTCTTTTTAAAGGATGTTATCTTGATGATCCATCTTACACACAGTGAAAAATTCTTGTGAAAAATGTATACATGCCATATAAAATTAAAAAAAAGATGCTTTTTGAACAGTAATCTTCATAGCTCCCATTCTACTGAATATCTGGATATCCAGGCCTGTTTGCACCTCGAGGTAAGAACAACAGCTGGCAGCCTTTGGCATCCTGGGAATATTTTCTTCATGTAGGTTCCCTCTGTCTGAGGTAACTTCTAATAGCAAATCAACTTTTACAAAATAAAGAATGTGTCACATTAACTCTGAGGCAGAGAGGAACACTACAGAGCATAGCAAGTGTCATTTAATTACAAGAAACCACGAGCCTTTTAATTTCCATTTCTGTTGCTTCTGAGTAATCTGATTTTCCTTCTGGATAGGTGAGATCTGTAGATTGCACTATTCAATAAAAGAATATTCACAGCTAGACACTGCTATATTTTCCTGGGCTTTGGACAGTACATTTTTTAGTAGTACCATGTCAGTGGAATTTTTAGCATTGAGAGTAAAAATAAAATCCTCCTTTATACGTGAATCTCTATAACAATGTTGATTACTTACATTATTTCAGCCACCTTATTTATTATTTTCTCTATATTATTTCCTCTGTCTTTCTTTGGGTTCTGAAGTATGGAGAAGATTTTTGCCAGAAAAAAAGCAATGTCCCTTCTTAAATTTAATTGATGAAAATGGAATCTAAAAAGCAAAGGGTTGCCTAGTAGGTTTCCATGTGATCACCATAGCTATACCATCAGCATTCTTCAGATTTTTCTGTTCTTTCTTGAAAGAGGAATTCTTCTCAGCTTTCAAATAATTGTGGGAATTATGTGCTAATATTAGAAGTACAAAAGAGCAAATAAATAAAGACTATCCTTCCTTCAAGTGAAGATTCACCTGATTAGATCTACATCTCCAAGGCCTGTTTTAACTACTGATATCATAAGGAAACTTTTAGTACACTACATCTCTCCCTTAGCATTCTGAGAACTCTACTATTGAGATTTGCCTTTTTTTTCCCCTAGACTGTAATTTACATACCTGTAATAAGCATACTATGGAAGAATTCAAAGCATGTTTCACCCATTTAAAGTCTGTATTTAAATTACTGACATTATATTAGCTTACAAAGTAAACTTATTTGCTCTTTTGGGGCTCAGAAAACAATGATTGCTTCATTTAGGTTTTCATTTTAAATCCAGGTGGAGGATTGATTTTTTAATGTGAGTGGTTAGAGAAATATCTGAATCTAACCATAAAAGTAATCGCTTTCTATTCAGAAAGCCCTATGCAGTATTCAAACTGCTGTTTCATATCTACTTTTTTTGGTGGTCATGAAAAGCACTGAAAATGTGTTCAAATATATTGTATGGGAAAGGAATTACACATCCTCCATTTGGCTTATTCTGTTTTTCTGTCCATTTGCTGTGGAATTCAAGAACACATTTGCTTCTAATTTTTTGTCAAAAGAAGAAAGATGTGGAAGCCACAGGCAGGACTATCTAAAAGGTGTTGAAAATACTCCTGTGCAAAAGAGAAGGATCTATAAGAATAATTTGGTTTTGTTTGTTTGTTTCAAATAAAACTTATTTTTCATTTAGATAGCAGTTGGTTTTGCTCTTAAGCTTTAACTAAAATTTTGAGTTCTCTCTTTTGTTTAGGAGCAAAATTTAGTAATGAAGTCAAGTATCACAGATGTGATGACAATTATTATAAACAATGGAAAGTGAGATCTGAATAACAGAAATCAAGAGAGTTGTGGCTTTTTATTTTTATTTTTCTCTCTTGTTTCTCAGGGCTGTGCACAAAGTAGGTCCTCAAACCCTTTCACTGCTCTTAAGGAACTTGGGAGCATATCAGATTCAAGTCTTTTGACAAAAGCTGTACATTCACTTTTTTGTCCATAAGCAGAAATAATTCGTTCCAGACCAATGAGTGCATGTGACAAGGGAATATAAGGGTAGAAAACAACAGAATATTTTGGGAAACCTGCAGACACAAAGTTACCGAATCTGTGCTGTTTTAACTCATTCCTCAATGCATTCCTTCTTTATCAAGAATTTGTCATCTGACACAGACAGAGAAATGATAGGAGTATTTCTGATCCTTGTTGTCAGAGGCACATAACCTTAAAAAAAGTGGTCTCCTGGGTTTATAGCCAGTTCTTTTTCAATCCTAGTTGTCTCTTTTTGGCTTGCAGAAGGAGCTCTTCACTGCTCTGTCTCCACTGGAGGGAACAGAGGGGCTTGCAGATGTGGTAAAGCTACTTACAGCTGATGGAAGAGGCTATGGGGCAGGTGGAGAGGACACAATCCGCTCTTTTTGACTCTGACTGAATCTTTCAGGGCACAACCTGACACAAATGCGTCAGAACGGGTGTCGGAGTTGAAGACAGTCTACTCCAAAACTAAATGCAGCTTTTAGAACATGGATGGAAATTAAATGGGCCCATTTAAGGTCCTCAGAAAATTTCTTGCCAGAGGGAAACCACCTGCTGCTGAGGGAAATGTAATTCCCTCCAGTTTTTTTCTGTACCCTTGCTGGCTGCTGGAGACCGATAAATCTGGATCCGTGCACAAAATGCAGGGAAACCGAAGCAGACATAGAAATGTATCTAAAGACCTCAGCAGGGATAGGTATGGACTTTTTCCAGCTACACTTTACCACAAGCTGTATCTATTTACTATTCACAGTCCCCCTTGAGGTAGGTTTTGAATGTTAGCTTTTCTTCCCTTCCTCTGAGCATGTATAGCTCAGACTAGCTCAGATTGCTATTTATCCCTTCAATGCCCAGTGTGGTCAGTCATTTTTTTTTTAGATAAAATCTTAACCCTTAATTCCTGGTGATTTGAAGAGAAATGAGTTTATTTCTTATTTTTAGGATGAATAATAAAAATGTTATTTTAATCGTGATTTATTATACAATTAGCTCTTCCATCTCCCTTTAATAAGGGAGAAACAACAAAGATATTTCAAACAGAAAAATACAAAATCTTTGATCTTCTGGTGCACTTAAGTTGTTTGCTCACAGGGACAAGTCAATAACTCTCCAATGTTGGCTATCTAATCTAGACAGCACTCTAAATAAAAACAAGAACTATAAATACTGTATCTCAAAATCTGTCCTTCTGTAGCAAGCCACAGCTGAAGTAAGCTAATGCCTGTTCTTTAGAAGGCAGAGAAGATAAGCAACACATTATTATGTAAGGCATGTTGTATTTAGAGCTATTACTTAAAAATCTGGCATAACGCTAATACAGATGCTGTTATACATTGTCTAGCACCCTTTATATCAGAGGCAGGATGCACTATCATCTCTATCAATCCTAAAATCACTTATTTGGAAAAGAAGAGTTATTTCTTGTTTTGTTTTAGCTGAGAGATTTTCTAATGCAACAGATAAGTACTGAAGAAAGATTGTATGTGTGTGCATGAAAAAGATCTCAACGGAAAAAGAAACAGAGAAAACCCCCAAACAATCAGGTTGATAAATATGCATGCAGAAAGAATAAAGATTGATTGTACTAAAGAAAAGAATGTATTGGATTTTGGAAATTATTTGTTATCTGGTGTGCTGGCAGTGGCACCAAGCATTTCTGATATTCCTAAAAACAAATTAAGTGTTCTGTAAAACACAGAGTAGTGAAAATTGTGCTGGTAGTATACTTAAATCCTTAATGTACAACAATGAACCTAACAATGTGCCACTGTACTCTATCTCACATATGAAGCTGGATAAATAGCTAGTTGAAACAGTAAAAAAAGAATCTTTGTTTCCCATTTCAAGCACATTGATCTGTCATGAACAGAATAAAACTTTGTGAAGAAAATAAGTTGGTTAAAAAACAATTATTGTGCACTTCTTTTGTAATAGGCAGAATAACCTTTACGGCATCCTATGATTCATTAGTGAATATGTCAAGAACCTGTAAATAACACTTGAAGCTTGCTTTTTGGTCTCTTAATTAAACTAACAGTGAAAGTCTTATCTCTTGAGGCATATGCTGCTGCCCTGAATATTTTAAGCAATATTTAATTTCTTGCAGTTGTTTTCACTTTAACATGAATGTGAATTAAACAAGTAATAATGTTCTGTTCAAACTCAAAATTACAAGATTAAACATCTTTAATATAACTGATTTGCTTGATCTACACCCAAGGATCAAGCCTTCCTGATTTTCACAGAGCATAGGTTGTTTATAGTAATAGACACATGCAGTCCCATCTAGAGTTGTTTAGTAACTCCAGTTATACAGTAAAATGAGCTTTTAGTCCTTTTTGAAATAATAAAGCTGCACATATATCACTTTTACCCTAAAGAGAGGCTTATATGACTCTTAATGATTTAAGAGTAGTCCTTAGTTTTCTGTTTTTCTTACACCCAAACAGATAGAGACCCCTATTTCACCACCTGCTGAAAGGATTACCATACTCCTGGCTAAATTCTTTTGTTACATTTGAGTCAAATATTGGACATGTTACCCATCTTCCATGACACCTCATGCAGGTTTATATAAAAATCTCATATAGTCATCTTAGGATGACTTTCATTGCTGTTTTTTATTTCAAAAGAGATGTAATACTATTAACTGCTCTTCATGTAACTAATCATCATAAGCCATACAAACATGACTACTGGTATGCAGGATTCCTCTTTCCATTCCGCCATTTACTTCCACCTTCCATTCTTGATTCCAACACGTTCTCCCCCATTTATGGATCAAGTATTTCAAAATTCCAATATTCAGATATTTAGTCTATACACAAGATGGGAAGGGAAGCTAAGGAAGGTTTTCCTAACTGAATTTATTTCCTGTCCCTTTACAAACACAGTATTACCAAGATTGCTTATTCTTTTTTTTTTAACTGACTTGAAAATTCCAACCTAAGTACTTTGACTGTAATCAAAAGCTCATTTGAGGAAACTGGAAAACATCAAATGGGTATCAGGACCTTGGATCAAGTCTTTGGTAGGTGGTAATCCTATTTTTTTTCTCAGTAACAAATTTGGTTGCACCTATCCACAAGCTTTAAACTTGAGCCAATGAGTATTCTGCTAAAGGGATCAGATCATGATTAAAATCCTTTACTTGTCCCATTTGTACACAGATCACTTCATAGATGCTGTAAGAAAGTAAGGAGCTCATAACTTCCCTGCAATGGCCACAGTCTGCTCCATGGTGGTTGGGAAGCAGTCAAATCACTTCTGCAAATCATAGAATCATAGAATGGTTTAGGTTGGAAGAGACCTTAAAGATCATCTAGTTCCAGCCCCCTGCCATAGGGAGAGACACCTCCCACTAGACCAGGCTGCTCAAAGCCCCATCCAACCTGGCCTTAAACACCTCCAGGGATGGAGCTTCCACAACTTCTCTGGGCAACCTGTTCCAGTGTCTCACCCCCCTTAAAGTGAAAAATTTCTTCCTAATATCTAATCTAAATCTACCTTCTTCCAGTTTGAAGCCATTCCCCCTCGTCCTACCACTATATGCCCTTGTAAGAAGTCCTTCCCCAGCTCTCCTGTAGGCCCCCTTTAGGTACTGGAAGGCCGCAATAAGGTCTCCCCAGAGCCTTCTCTTCTCCAGGCTGAACAGCCCCAACTCTTTCAGCCTCTCCTCATAGGAGAGGAGCTCCAGCCCTTGGATCATCCTCGTGGCCCTCCTCTGGACACGCTCCAACAGGTCCATGTCCTTCTTATATGTTGGGTGCTCCAGAGCTGGATGCAGTACTCCAGGTGGGGTCTCACGAGTGTGGAGTAGAGGCAGAATCACCTCAGGTTGAGACCTGCTGGCCATGTCTCTTTTGATGCAGCCCAGAATACACTTGGCTTTCTGGGCTGGCAGCGCACATTGCTGGCTCATGTTGAACTTCTCGTCAATCAGCACCCCCAGGTCCTTCTCCTCAGGGCTGCTCTCATAATCATTTGGGGTCAGACTTTTCTGTGCCTTGCTTAAAGGTGCAATGCCATCCTTACACCCTCACTCTATAGGCACAAATATGGTTACTTTGTCCAAATTTGTTCTCATTTAGTTATAACAGTAGCAAGAGTCTTTCCTCTGATGTTTCCTAAAGAAGCTAATGACTTTTTCACTTTTGCCTTTCTTTTTCACATCTATCGTGTTAACTCAGCTGTCTAGTTTACCATGGAAAGACAATAAAATATGAGAAAAATTTCAAAATATTTAGTTTGAGTTCAGACAAACAGCTACCATCAACACATAATAATAATAATAATAATTATAATAATAATTATAATTATAATTATAATAGACTTAAAGGAAACGTCAAAGCAGTAAAAAATTAAAAGGCATACAAGAGTTCATAACATGAAAATTTTGAAGACATCTTTTCATAAAAGAGAGAAAGGATATCATGACATACATTATTAAGACATTTTTGAAGAGGGGAAGGTCATTGCATGCTGTGAAATAATCTATAATCTGTCTTGAGCATACAGCTAAGCAATCTATCATTACCCAGTAAATTGCAAGAGACAGGAGAGCAGATAATATTTGTTTGCCAAAATTTGAAGTCTTAATTTCTTCTAATTTGTGAAATATTTATAAATTCTAATTGGAAAAGGTTTTGTCTCATGAAGAGTGAAGAATCATACATCTATTTAACTGATTGCACGTTGGTCATTTTCATGGTACCTTTGTTTTGTTAGCATTATGATCATTTTCACAATGCTTCTGCAAAGTGAAAAAGCCTTGTTTCAGTTTTACAGTTGAACATAAAGCCTAGAACTCTCAAGCTGAAGGAGTTTAGTTTTGGAAATTTGTCGTGTACTGTTGAATGGGGAAGGCAAGACTTGGAGTTTTAGCACTTGTTAGCTAGAAAATCCAAGTCCGTTTACCCTGGAAGAGCAAAGGTCTGAACTGACGCTAATTAATGTCTTGAAACTCACAGGGCAGAAAACACAGTTTTAAAGACATTATACTTTGTTAAAGACATTATGGTTTTTTGCACCTGCTCAGGGAACAATCTGGTAGGCACCAGTACCAATAATTGATTCACACAAAAGGTAACCTCTATTTCTCCCTTTCAAGGTGTGAAACAGGTCTTCACCGGTGCAATTTTGTGATGCTGGAGACCTGTGAAATGCTGTATGTAGAATCATGTCTCTGCATTTGAGATGTATACAGGAGTAATACTTGGGACTCCAAGTATTATTGAACAGTTTTTCTGCAGGACAGTATGCAAGCAGAAGTCAGGATACTGAAGTTCTGTAGTCTCAGTCAGTGAATTTAGTATGGAAATTTGGACAAGTCATCTATTAAGTCAGTCCCTATTTCCTTTTTAGTAAGGATATGTGTGCACTTTGTAAAAACAAAAGAAAACAAAACCAAACCAAAAAACTGTCTGATAAAAAGCAATTGATATAGAAAAACTAAGTAGTGTAGCCTATATGCACAACTACAGGGAGAGGGCAACCGAGAAAGCACATCCTCATTTACCTAAATATAGAAAATGCAGCCAAAGTGTCCCATGTCCCAAAGAGCCTTAAAAAATCCAAACCCAGTACCAAAAACCCAAAAAACCCTACCCATTCTCAGAAAAAAGCTTCCTGTTTACCAGTAAGCTCCTCTAGCTTTTTCTGTTATTTATAAAAAAGTTACAATTTACAATTGTATTTACATACTACAAGAAGAGATTGAAAAATAAGTTCCAGAAGAAAAGAGTAACTTTTCCTGATTCCTATATGTATGCAGTAGAAGGGTAAGAAAGTTAAATCTGAAATACACCCATTGCCACTTAATTTACTGTCTGTGTTCACCATCACAACAAGACCTGCACAAGCTTGTGTGGGCATTAGTACCAAAAATTATAACACAAATTTTTTTTTATAATTTACACTGGTACATTACAATTTTTATTTTTATGTTGATTTTTAGTGACTTAGGTTAACCTTATTATTTGCACTTTGACTTCTCCATGGGTACATTCTGTACATGTATTTTACATCTAAATGTATTATTTAGGTTTTCATTGCTTTTAATTAATTAACTTTGTGCATCTCGTCTCTCTCAAATCATACTCATTGGAACTATGTCTCTTTTTTCCATTTCCAATACTGCCATCAGTGAATAACAGTAGTGAAAAAAACCACAAACGGACGTGTGTATCTTTCGATCTATATATAGAATGATAGATACGTACATTGCTGTCTCAGAGATGGGAAATGTGATGCATTCCCTGTGGTCATTAGCCTTCTTGTGACAGCTGTTAAACAGTGGTAAGCTTTTGGAGCAGCAGAAAAGCTTTGGATGCTTCTGAAACCCTGGTTACCCCGCAGTCGGTAACCATTCATCCTTTGCTGATGATACTGACCCCCTGCCTGGAAAAGATGAAGCCCGTTGTTTTTTTGGGAAATGTTTAGGCTCCTCTTTAGCACTGAGGCATTGTCTCATGCTGTTTCTCTTGCTGCCTGGCTGATCTTGAGCCTGGGATAATTGGTAGAGAGGTCACAGACTTGCAGAGGAAAATAAAAACTCTCTCTTTATGGTCCTAGATAAGCATTATTTGATGGCAAAGGAGTTACTAAGCTGATGTATTACATGCTGTACCTAAACAGATATTACCATTACTGTATCATTTTAATACAGCAGTCTGTACAGCAGAGGAGGTGAAAAGTGAGCTATAAAACATTTGAAGAACTTTCACTTGATGAGAGCAGGAGTATATTTGGCAATGACCATATTTCGTCTCTAGATACCTACATCTATTAAGGACAAGACAAGTTATAGGACAAGGATGCAAAAGAAAGTGAAGCAAGTGAAGCAAACCTAATTAGCAGTAATAGGATGTTAAATCTATGCTATATCACTGACTCCTGGTATCAATCTAAAGGTGATAACCAGGGATTACTCCAGTCGTATCATGTAATGTCTAGCCTATAAAACCTTTCTAAATATGCAGTACAATGAAGTACTTTTTATTAATGTTAGTTAGTTATTAAATATATCACCTGATGTAACAAATGCTGCAGAGTTACTTGGAAAAAAGGAAATACAGACTGATAAACTTTTTAGATAAAAGTCTCACTTTTGTTCTTGTTTCCTTAAATAACGGAAGTCAAAAGGACTATTTCCTGTGATTTATCCATGGAAGTTCATACCTTCAGGAGATACAGCTGCAAGCCTGTATTACCGTGTTGCAATTTATGATTAAAATACACATTTTTTTAAAGATAGTAATGATTTTTTTTCTAGCTGCATTATTCTAGTAGCCAAAATGCATTATCAGGTGTGCATTTGTGAGTACAGTGAAGAATACAGCTAGAAAGACATAATCCATGGCATTCAAATGGGGTGGCTGTGGTTCTCTATAATTGTCCACTTTCTGAAAATTAGAAAGCCATAACAAACTGTTTACTTTTTAAAATGAAAATTAAGAAGAGTGGGTACACTTCTCAGTGCTGTGGTATGTTAAAATCCTATAGCATCTAACAACAGAAATACACAGAGCATGAGACAAACAAGTAAAGCAAACCCCCAAGCACAAGAACTTAGACATTAAATCCTAGATAACAGGCATACTTCAAGAACTACTTTTGTGCAATAATGGTGAAAATATGGTGAAATTAATTTTTACAGATTTTTTTTTGTTTTTCAAAATTTAAGGAATCAGGAGCATATGAAAATGTGAAATGATCTAAAAAGTAGAAAAATGTAGACCAAGTTAGCGTTCTTGGCATAAACTCATAACTTAATTTTCAATTTATTTTCATATGTGAAAGGGGGAGAAACTTGTTCGTCACCACCATGATGACAGGTAAGTGCTCAAACTGGTTGCCCAGAGAGGTTATGCAGTCTCCAGGAGGTTTTCAAGACCTGACTGGATAAATACCTGAGCAACTTGGCCTGACCTAATAGCTGACCCTGCTTTGAGTAAGAGGTCAGACTGGATGACCTCCTGAGATCTCTTCTGAGCTTGAACTACCCTGTGATTGTACAAGTCATGGTATGCATCTGTAATCTCTACCACACCAAGCTTCGCTATCTGTGGCAGCTGACAATTGTCACTCTTATTTACTGCATAAAACAGTTGTAAAAGGAATGTCTCTGCCCTTCTCATATCCAGACTGCTTCTGCTTAGTTCGGGACCATGGAAGACAAGGCAGCAAACACTTCTTATAATCATTATGAAGGACATGGAAGAGGGCATCACCTTTAGAGCTAGGAGTTAAACCTCTGGAAAACCAGTAGGAGCATAGCAGTAGTGTCCCCAGGCACTGACTGCTGAAACTGAACGCACTCACCACAGTCCAACTCTTTTTCCTCTTCCCTTATGAAGATACATGCCTCAATAAATCTATACTCAGCGTAACTTCTTATTTGAACTTTGACCGCTCATTTTTTAAAAGAACTTTACTTATATACCTGTTCCAATTCACACTGTGCCAACATTCCGAGTGTTATCACAGCCACTATTCACAAGAAAAAAAAAACTGGGTCATCTCTAATGTTTGGGTGTTGGTTTTGGCTAACAATATAAAAGCAAAGATTCTCCTATGTCATGTATGCAGGCAATGTATCTCAAAGAACCACAATATTGTGAAGTAAGCAACCTTATTTTACTTAGTCATATAAAATTCCACCTTTGGTGACTCAGAGGCAGTGACCTGGATCACAGATGCTGTGCACACATCTGCAGAAGAGCTGCAAATCATGTTAAAGGTCTTGCAGCTTGACACCTTAAGTAAAAGCAAATAACATGTCTTCTCTGTAAATAAAGCACGTTGGTACCAAGAGAAGATAATAGTTTAATTGTTGAGAAACAGAAATGAACTATGAATTCCTGATTCCATAAAATCTCTTGATGTCTGTGTGACACTCTTTGTAAAGCTTAGAATCTGTTTTCTAAAGAAAAAAGTTAGTTTCGTAATATTTTATAAGATTTATCTTAATAGTGAATGTGACAGAAAAAATATTGTTATGATTTTTTAACAGAAAAATTATTAGGTGTGTTGCAATGAGAAAACTGAATTTTGATTTATCAAAATACGATATTTAATATATAAAATATATTTTCTTCTAGCTGTCATGAGTTCATATAGTTTATGCATTATTTTCTCTTTTTGGCTGCGTAGATTTCTATAATGCATTGTTTTACCTTGTGCTTGGTAGATTATGGAAGAAACCGTCCTCAAAGAAGAGAGATAGTATTAACTGATTGAACCATAATTGCCTGCAGCACTCTAGGCAGATGCAATTCAATGTCAAACTCTCTGTAAAAAAAATGTTTCCACATTTCAAAATGAGTATTTCAAACTTTGTTACACGAAACTACCCTCAACCTTTCGATCAATTTGTTTGTACAAATTAGGTAGGGATTTAGAATTTTATTAATTTCTGTTTAAAGCATTCAGTAGTTCCAAACAATTCCATATCTTTCTACTAGGCAAGGAAAAACAAAAAACCCACCAAAAAATCTGACATCATTTTACACTACAGCTCAGCATGGGACCTCACGTCTCCTTTCTGTCCTGATCCTCTCCTCCACCTAAGAAAGAGTGCTTCATTCTTCAGGTGGTACCAGCCTGTTGTTTCACAGTGCCTTAGGTGCCTTAGCCTTTTGCATTGCTAAGGGCCTTCACTTCTACCACTCCACAACCCACCAGCTCTGTACGTCTTCACCCAAGCTGCTGTGACAATGCTTTCCATGGCTTCTGTGACAGTGTTTCCCCCATATTTTTCTCATGCTGTTGTTTTGGTGCTGTTATTCCCATGGTCTTGCTACCACAAACTCAGTAGTGTTGCTGCTGCAGCTTCTCATGGGAAGCAGTTGCCACCAGTGTAAGAATGACATTCTTTTGCCCTATTCTTCCTGCTGCCCCAAGCTATCCCTTGGTTATATTAGTGGGGACAATAATATCTACCCATAGAGGTCAATAGCCAAGCAGCGTGCAGTACCTGCCCCTGATCTAGTCATCTCTGACAGCTTCGTAAGCAGGAACAACCAGCTGGGGGGTTGAGCAGGTCCTGAGGGAAATCGTATAGTCACTATAGGAAAAGTATTACAGAGGGAATCGCCTGCTGCATCAGAGAAGACACACAGGGAAGGATATTTGTCTGCAGATCCCTGTTGTTTCTTTTCATGACTGGCCACTGGGGAGAGTTTTCCCTTTCCTTTCTCTCTCTCTTTCTTGCTCTTTTCCTCTTTCTCTCTTCTTTCTTTTTTTTTTATGCCCCAAAGCAACTTTCACCATCAGAACAGCTGTTTGCCATCAGCTACAGGCCACACTAATAAATCTTTGTGCTTTTGAACCTGTCCCAACATCCTTTGTGCAACACTGTGTACCTCTGGAGCAGGTCCACTAACTAACTTCTCTGACAGCTTTACCTCAATGTTAGAAGAACATCAAAACCAGCTTGTACTGCATCTGGTTGGGATGTAGTTAATTTTCTTTATAGTACCTCGAATGGTGCTGTGTTTTGCATTTTGAGCAGCTGTGTGGGGCTTAGCTGACTACTGGGGTTAGACCACAAAACTGATAAAAGTTTTAGGTGGTCATCATGTTATTATACTTTAAAGTAAGTTCTGACATACACATTTATAACTTCAACCATCACAGTGAGAAAACTGAGAAAGAACTGAGGCACAGACATTTAAAGATGCTAAATAAACTATAAAAAAAAAAAAGACAGAAGGATTGAGCTGAGAAGAAATGGAAGAAAAACCAGATTTCGTGCTCTGTTCTATAAATTCACTAGGAGCTCCAGGCAAACCGAAGCATTCTTATGATATTAGTATGGTATTAGAAGGTTTCACAGTAAAATCACACAATTTATGAGGTTTCTATGCATAATATAGTCACAATATTTTGAACTTTGCTAAACAATTTTCCAGGAAAAAAACCTTCTTCCAATAAGTATCAGCTCCAAAGCAAAATTACAACATATTTTCATATAAAATTAAGTGCTCTAAATGAGAAAACACTATCTCTTCGAAAACCTTTCAGAGAATATTAAATTGGAAAAGGAACAATAATTAAAAGACTCCTGTTGACCTTAAGAACTCTTCTTCAGCAGAGGAATACTCTCTGTTTAGTTAATCTAAGAAGAGATATTTCCATAAAAAAAGGAATTGGTTTTGTTATATGGGATAGCAAAACTAATTTTTAAAAAGCAATTGAGCTGGAAGAATACCCTAGAAATGAGATTTTTGGACGTGAACACAAAACAGTCCTAAACCCTGTTGAAGCATAGCAGAAACTGTTTTTATGCATGTCTTCTTATATGTATCTGAAATGACCCTGGAGAAATACTTCAAGGCTAATAAAATAACACCCTACTTTATTAATATCAAATATTTGACAGCACAGATCTCCCACTCTCATTTTGCTTTTGTAAGGCCAGACCAAAAGTTCATTAATATGACCACATAAAATAGAAAGGGAAAGCAAAGTGCTCTCTTACTGTCCTGTGTGATGTGCCTCATTGTTGTTGTTACAGGTGCTGTAAATAAAAAAAGGCGTTGTGAAGGAGAGAGGAGAAAGTATTCTGTCTTTATGGCAGTACACAGATTTAATTGATATGCATATTTCTCTAATCTGTGGTGGCTTTGTTTCATAGAAATAAGGATTTTTGTACCCTAAGTTTTACTAACTCTGTAAATAGACTGAGGGAGCTTTTCTGGAGCAGAGTAAAACCCGAGTGAAGAAATCCTCAGAAAACAAGGAAAGTAAAACTTTTAATGTTACCATTTACTATATAATCTACTTTGAGATATTTACAATAAAGGAAGACTTCGTTTGCTATTCTTAGCTTCCCTTTAAGTCAGAGCAGTACAGGTCGAATAATTATGAGCCTAAAAGATGGGTTTTTTTCTAAATAATTTTGCTTGGTTTAAGAGCAATTTCTAAATATCCATACATAGTTGCAACAGTTCTGCATCAGTCTATACAGGATCTGGCCTGTTCTGCTTGGACTGGATTACTTCAAATCACCCTTGATCTGCTTCCAAGTAGGCAGGAAAAGAAAAAGACTGAAAGTTCGTATGAACTGCTTGAAAATACCATCTCTGTAAAAATCTAATTATGGATTAGATTTTATTCCTCTACAGTCACAGATCAGCAGGATCAATGCATATCTACTGCCTTTATTGTATTTTGGACATAACTTGGAACATTTGTTACAGTTCTATAAGGATAACATCTTCATGTACTGCAATATCTAATGTATCACCCTTCACAGCGTAGTGTCGTCTTTCTATTGTAAGTGAGAATCATTCAGAGAGTCAGCTATATCGGCAGCAAACTCAGGCAGGAAATCTCTACTGCATTTCCCACACCCAGTGGTTTGAGAACTGCAAAAAAAAAAAAAAAGAAAAACTCCACAACACCTTCAGTTGTTGAAATATATTATGTGTATGAACACAAACTGTTGTCACTCACATATTTAAGAACAATAACCTGAGAGATTGATTCAATATGTAAAAACAAGGGGTATGTGTATGCGAGTGTATTATGAACAGATATTTCTGGCTTTGTTAGGAGGATGAGAAAGTATTTTTCTTTCAAAGTATGTTATATATTTTAATATAATTTCCATAATTCTCAACAATTTTGTCTGTATTCCAAAACCTCCTGCTGCTGCTCAAGATAAAGGTAAGCTTCCAGCTTTCTTTTTTCTTTATTTAAATAAAACACAAAACAAAACTGGCCTCCTCTGGGAGAGAGGACAGAAAATGAATCCCTTCTTTCTAGTCAGCTGCCTTCTGCTATAATTTGGCATTCTAATTCAAATTAATTGAACTTGCTTGTTTTCCATAAACCAAGGAAATATTTTTATGTACATTTCATAATGTGTGACGTAAAATTCTGTGATCTCTCTTACAATTGTAAGTGGAACTTCAGAGAACTTATATTCCACTATTTTATTATGTTGCATTGTATTCGCTCCTATAAGAGATCATCAAACTTCTGTTGTGATTTGCCAGTTCCTTAGTGTTTATATATACATCTAGGTGAAAACTTGCCTGCCACATTGGAGGTTCTTAGAACCTCGAAACCTGACCGGTTTTAGAACATGTTTTCTAACCTGCAGGATAAAGTCTCTGAACACATATTATGTCAAAAAAAGGCTCTGTCAAAGCATCCTTGGTTCTTTTTCTGGAGTAGAATTCTAATTCTTATTTTACTTCAAAAGCTTACCTTCCGTTTCTGTCAGTTGCAGCCAAGTTACTGAGATAAGATGAGTACTGATTCATGTAATTTTTGTATAACAGTAAAAGATGCTCTGGTAATAACCAGATAATGTCAATGTCAAAGAATAGAAAGTAGGCTAAGATGATAGATCATGGGATACAATAATTAGCAACAAAGTTATTGAATTACCTGTCTGATAGTCTACCTGGGGCTACATGATTGAACTTGAGCAACTGAGACATGAATTAAGACAACAGATTCCCAGGTTAGAGAGACCATAAAGGAACTCACATTTATTTTCAGATGCTTAAATAAACAATGTTATGTTCAGGTATGATCAGGATGATTCTGCTTTTTTAGAACAATTTGGAAAACTAAATGTATGTAAGACAATATAACAGAAACGTGAAGTGCCATAAGGTGAACTACAAGCTGCTGTCTGCTACAATTTGAAAAGACATCTTAAATGAGCCTCAGATTTCTCTTCGCAGGCAAACATGCTTTTGGTGAAACTTAACCTGGAAATTTCTAATGGTACTAATAGGAACAGTGGTCTGACTGTTTTGAATTTGTGTAGATGTTTACCTCTATCAGAAATAAAACTGCTCTGAGTAAGGGCTATTGATAACAAAACAAAACAAAATAAAAACCCAAAACCACACCCCAGGATGCACTCAGTTTAGTTTTGATGATATAATGGCAAGGAATTTTAAAAGAATACAATCACAGTCGTGCCATAGAAACTAAAAAAGCTAAGGATTTATTCTACCAGTCTTGATCAGTAATTTATTTCCTCTCATCTCACTTAAACAGTAAGCAACTGCTAGCTTGAAGGAAATAAATAATAAAAAAATTAAATTATTGTATGTTTTTGTCACTGTCAAAGCAAGAATGACAACTGTTTTTATTTTTCATGACAAGTTGTCTTTCTCTCCTGAAAGGGCAAAAAATGAAATAATCAGTCTCATCTTTATTTAAAAGTGAGCTTTGACATTATGTACAATCCAGCCATGTATTCACACCTGTGACACTGAAATTACACAGAAGAAAAATGAAATTTAATGAAAAATTTTCTTTTTGTTTTGAGGTTACCAATTCATGTCTTGTGGGCTGGTGTTTATATCATTGCTGTATCTCTGTGGGGTATATCTGTCTTGGTCTGAGGTAAAACAGAACAAGATTTCTGTTCAGTAGTTTTACTTTTCATTTAAGCCTCTTCTAACTAACTGAACCCTCTGAAATTAAGAGACAGTGTTTGCTCTCACAGTGTCTTATCACTATTGTTTCTAATTTATGCCAAGGGATGGTATGCAGAAAGGCTCTTGCTTATACTCATTGCTATAACACCCAAGGACAGATAACTTGGTTATTTGCCCTGTTGGAGGATTGGAAGAGGAAAAGCGTAAGGAGGTCTCACCTGCAGGGAGGAGCGGACAGGACAGGTGACCCAAAACTGACCAACAGAGTATTCCATCCCATATGCCTCATGCTCAGGATAAAAGCTGAGAGATCAAAGGGTCAGCCCTCTTTCTTCAGTGGCCAGAGTCTGAGGAGGACTCTGTCTGTTCGTCTGCCTTTGATCCCAATCCATGCATTCCTGAATCCAGATCCAGAATCCAGTTCTCTTCCATTGCTGAGTCCAGTCTGGGACTTTCCCAGTGCCAGCCAGTGATAGGATCATTATCCTGGGAGCTTGATAGAGTTTTGAATATATTGTATATATTTAATTATTTTTCTTTTTATTATTTTATTATTAATGTTTCATTAAAGTAGTTTAGTTTCTTTTAAACTTGTAAGTCTCTCTCTCTCTCATACTTCTCTCCCAGAAGGGGGATGCTCTCCCTTCTCTGAAGGGACAGAGGTCAGAGAACATCTGTCACTTGTTTCAGTGGCCAGTCCGGCCCAAACCACTACAATATCTTTGAGTATTAACTAAGCCTTGGGCCCAACAAACCTCCTAGTCTTAGTAACTAGCTGTATCTTCCTTGGTTAATCTTGTTCAACTCCAGATATAGCTCAAAACAAAGAAATTCTTATGCAGCTATAATATTCATGCCTTGCAGGAAAGCAGAGATTTTTCGATTAACGTTACCAATAAACCAAAAATTACTGCCTATTGGACTTCACATTGAAATGGAGAGGTTAAACTTTCCATCAGACTCTGTCATCTCTAACTAGTGGCATGTGTACTCCTACCCTTTTTCATCACAAACTCAAATGAGTTCACCTATATTGTGTTTTATCAATAATTTGTTTGATATTGTACTGGAAGGGAAGCAGTAGCCTGATATGATCACTTACAGTCAAGAAGAATTTCATTTGTTGCTCATCACCTCTCAGCTAGTAAATTGAGTTTGATAGCTGATAGCTTGGTTTGGCTCATGACCATTATCATCCAGAATTCTATACTGCATTTAGAAAAAAGTTTCAGTTTGGCTTCTGGGAAACATTCCCCAGAAGATTAGAAGAAAAAGTGTAGATACAGCCAGGGCAACTGGCACTTTGGTTGGCTCTTGAATTAGGGTTCAGTGATGGAAAGAAGAGTCAGATCTGTGAACATAGTGGTGGAAATTTGGGAAGAACAGCAACATCTAGTGAAGTTATTTTCAGCTTTGAGGTACAAAGCATTATCCAGGCGTATGCTTGCATTCATATATGCTGTCAAATCACACTTTAATGGACCCTACTTTGCTAATAAAAAAAAATAATAATTCAATTGTTATTTCCTTAGAGTAATTTCCTGTGAAAAGATGAGTATACATTTTCTAAGTTTCTTCTACTTTCCCTTTCACCGAAAATTTCACAGTAGAGTAGGATATCAGATTTCTCTGTCTTTTTACTACTTCTTACCATAAGGCTTCACTAAATCTAAATGGAGTCTAGAATATACAAATGCCTTTTACTCCAAATTTTTCGGGGAAGCAATAGCCAGATTGGTGTTTTAATGTGTTCACCTTGTTAGAGGCTTTCTGCTGTGGACAGTAACTGCTTTCTCTAGTTATAAGACAGTCTTCCTTGATATCTAATTGTAGTGGTTTAACCCCAGCTGGCAATTAAGCACCATGCAGCCACTCACTCACTCACCCCAGGTGGGATGGGGGACAGAATCAGAAGAGTAAAAGTGAGAAAGCTCATAGGTTGAGACAGTTTAATAAGTAAAGCAAAAGCTGCGCATGCGAGCAAAGCAAAACAAGGAATTCATTCACTGCTTGCCATTGGTGAGCAGATGAGGCCAGACTCTTTTCAGTAGTGCCCAGCAACAGGACAAGGGGCAATGGACACAAACTGGAAAACAGGAAATTCCATCTCAACATGAGGAAAAACTTGTTTACTTTGAGGGTGAGAGAGCACTGGCACAGGCTGCCCAGAGAGGTTGTGGAATCTCCTTCTCTGGAGATATTCAAAACCCACCTGGATGCATTCCTGTCCAGCTTACTCTGGGTGAACCTGCTTTGTCAGGGGGCTTAGACTAGATGATCTCTGAAGGTCCCTTCCAACCCCTGCCATTCTGTGATTCTGTGATAGACCTGACACCATCCTGAAAGAGAATTGCTGCCAAGCAACCCATCATTCCTCTCCAGAGTGAATAAGGTGCTACAATAGTATGAGTGCTGTGAACAGGCTAGAACTAAATATATACATTGAATAATGATAGGTATAATTTGGGACCCTCAAAGAATAAAAACCAAAGCATGGAGGGATGGGATAACAATGGAAAAAACCCTTTGTGCTTCTGGGGGCTACATTTGGCCCATGAGCTCCCAAATCTAGGAACTTATTTATGTCTTATGGTAATACATGCATGCAAATTTACCAAGCTATGAGTTATAATAATAACACATGTCATAGTTAAACTTCAAGAGATGCATTGTTTCAATCCTTAGTTCTAACTTATTGGCACAAAACCAAACTAATTCTGAATAATGTTAATAATAGTGTCAATGATGAAAAATTGAAAAGTAATATTTGTAATTCAAACAAACCTAACTGGATTTGTAGATAGCAAAAAAAAAAAAAAAAGCTTAATTGAGAACCTTATTTCCAAGCCACTTTTGATTTAAACAAATAATAGACCATGTGACCAATGCATCCTATATGTATCGATTAGTATGAATGAATGTGCTAAGTACACAAGCAACCTATGTAATTAGATTTCTAATTTCAATTAGAAAATATATAATATAGTGTATTAGTGTACATTTTATTTGGTGCTGCAGCTAAATGATAACCAGATCATAGCATATGATTCACTACATGCCAGTATGCAAACTCATCCAGACACAAAATCAACATAAAAACCCCTCTGTCTTCTCTATTATTAAAGAAGAAATGGAGAAAGGACATCAGCAAAAAAAAAGCAGGGATTATTAATTTTATTGCTATCACCTCCTTCTGAAAAGATAGCATACATGTATAATACAGACCACTTGTAGTCTTCAGAGGAGATTTCAGCTCTTGAGTGCAGAGTAGCTGAACTGGAGAGGTTGACTCACAGTAAGTTTAAGAACATCCAGATTATTATTAAGCAGATTATTCTCAAAGCAAACAATCCCCTGTGCTGAGAAAGACAGCAGAACTTCATAGAGATTTTCAGGAAAATCACACAGCAGAATCAAATTCAAGATAGCAGTCCCATCTTCTGGGAAGAGTACAATGAACTGAAGAAAAGGGAAATAATCCATCTGGAAGACATCAGTGTTCCTTTCCTCATTAAAAGATGGCCATTTAACCTCTTGCACTGAGGACATCTCTGGAATTAGAAACCCAAGCTGGAAAGAAATATTTTAGTGGTAGAAGGTGCTATTTCAGGCAAACTGACAGTCTCTCATCCCAGAGAAGCTGGGAAGTACAGTGATTTGTCTGTTGATTATAGAAGTGTCTGGTCTCATGAGGAATATGGATCCACCCTAGTAAATTCTGGAGAGAAGCCAGCAATCACAGTTTACATGGGTACTGCTGACAGAGAAAAGCAAGAGATGGAATCTGGAGGCAGATTCAGACACTTCAGAAGGAAGATGACAGCCAGTACACCTATGTTAGTGAAATGTTTCTAATCTGCAAGACCAAAGGAGATGAAGAATCATAGTGTCTGGCTTAGAAGGTGAAAGGAGTAAGAACTTGGATTCATCAGAAACCGTGGACACAGTGGATTAAAAAGCACCTATACAGAAGAAATGGATTTTAGCTCAGTGATAGAGGAAGCAGATTTCTCATGCCTGAAATAAATGACAAAAAATTGAATTACTTTTCTCAGCTTAAGAGTGGGGGAAATTTACCAAAGCCAAATATCACAGATTTGAATGTTTTTTCTGCTATGAAAGAAGATGTGCACACTCAGTACTCAAGCAGAGGAACTGGGAATGTCAGAGTGCTTGTCATACCAGATGCGAAGACAAGAACCAAAGGAGCGGTACTTATGCTTCTGCATCAAATGTTGGAAGTTTAAGAAATTGTATGGGCGATCTACTTAGTCTAGCACTAAATAAAGGCACATATAATAGGG
>VUYV01000405.1:0-46001 GCA_008711295.1 Anarhynchus alexandrinus
AGCACCAGGGTCTGTGAATGTGATGCCACGTTCTATATCTGTCTATAAAGGGCTTCGTCCACTGGGTCTTCTTGGTCGGGTGGCCTGTAGCAAACCCCCACCGTAATGTCCCCTGCCCCCGATTTCCCTTTAATCCTAACCCATAGGCTCTCAGTTAGCTCTTTATCCATCCCCAGGCTGAGCTCCATGCATTCCAGATGCTCTTTAACATACAAGGCAACACCACCTCCTCTATACATACAAACTGGGGAATGAGAGGCTGGAGAGCAGCCCCGAGGAAAGAGATCTGGGGATTTCAGTTGATGGCAATTTGAATATGAATCAACAGTGTGCCCTGGCAGCCAGAAGGGCCAACCATGCCCTGGGGTGTATCAAGCACAGCATAGGTAGCTGGTCGAGGGAGGTGATTGTTCCACTCTACACTGCACTGGTGCAGCCCCACCCCAAGCACTGTGTGCAGTTTTGGGTGCCTTGATATAAGAATGACATCAGCCCAGAGGAGGATGACCAAGATGGTGCAAGGTCTTGATGGCAAGACTTATGAGGAACAGCTGAGGTCACTTGGTTTGTTAAGCTTAGAGGAGAGAAGGCTGGGGGGTAACCTCATTGCAGTCTACAGCTTCCTCAAGGGGGGGCAGTGGTGCTGATCTCCTCTCTGTGGTGATCAGCAATAGGTCATGAGAGGGTGGTTGGTCACTGGAACAGGCTCCCCAGGGAAGCAGTCACAGCATCAAGCCTGTTCTGTCTGGATGATACTCTTAGTCATGTGCTTTAGTTTTAGGTAGTCCTGTGAGGAGCAGGGAGCTGGACTCAATAATCCTTATGGGTCCCTTTCAACTTGAGATATTCTATGATCACCCTTTCTGCCTCTCACTCAGAAACAAGACAAAAACAAAGTTCAGCCTGAAACCCCAAGCTAACAGGTTTCTTTTACCTTTAGAGAGGACCTATTTACTGCTCAGTATCTCTGCTTTATGTGATATAATGCTACTCACCATGATGCTCCCACTGCAAAGCAGAGGGAACATTTTCCTGCTCTGAAACTGAAGCAAAATGAAGAGTTCCTGGAATCCCAAGGGAGGACAGAAAATAAATTACATTCAGCAGTTTATGGTTATAAAATTTGCAAGGTAACCCTAGTTTTGTTTGGTTAAAGGCCAAAACCTAGATTGAAATCCAAACAGCCACATCCCCTCAAAACACACAACCGCAGGACACTTGAATCAATTCAGTTTCAGCTAGAAGAAAGCTTAGTAACTGCCACTCCCTGTTCCTGATCTTGTGCAAGATGGAAAAAAAAGAATCCGTACAGGGCATAAATCCAGCTAACTGGTATCTAACATCACAAATCTTTGGCCCCTTGCCAACCAAAATATTTATAACAAAAATGGTATTTTAGTGATAAAACAGCTTCTTTGCAGCACTACTAGGGCCAAGATGTTGCTTGGAGCGTTAGGTATCAAGAAACTGTACACAATAAAAGAAAAAAACCAAACTTACAATAACCTGTTGACTGCTTTTGTCAAGTTCCACTACAATGATTAAAAATAAAATAAAATCAAAACTACAACAAAACCCTCTTCCTGCTTGTAATGGAGAACATGGAGATTATTTATAGTATCACAGACAGGTGTAAAGGAGTCCAGAATTTGGAAAAGGCAAACAGGGCTGTCAAAACAACCCCAGCTGAGTTTGCTTAAATAAGCTTTTCTAGTTAACAACCTGGGCAAGGGGATGAAATTCACGCTTAGCAAGTCTGTAGACCCTACCAGTCTGGGCAGGTGGAGGATATGGTACAGAGGAGCTGCCTCCCAGAGGCTGGAGAAATGGGTTGAACAGAAAGGTCTATGATTCTACAGTTCTTCCATGAAGTTAGACACAGGCAAATACAATATTTTGCCCCTAGGATGGAATAACCCCATGCAGCCAGCTGGCCAGATGGCTGGGGAATAGCTTTGCAAAAATGGACTGGGAGTCCAGGTGGGCAACGAGTCCAAGGGAGTGCAGTCAGCTGCACACTGGGCTTATTTGCTTGAGTGTAAGCAGCAGGTAGAGGGAAATGATTGTTCCCCTTTAGTCAGCTACTTCCTTGATTATATTTTTCTGGGGCCAAAGGCATTGGAGGAGGGCAAAGCAGGCACAGGCTCCAAGCATGGAGATGTTGCCCATACCACTGGGGACAGGTGACCCAAGGCAGGTTACAGGATGCTGCTATGCAAGCTCCCCTGTGCTTGGGACACACACTGGGGCAGACCATAAGGAGACCAACACACAATTCAGTTCCACTTGCAACACCATTAGCAGTTTATTAACCTGTCAGTCAATGCGACTTCCAACTCTGACAATGAAGTGTGAATGCCCAAATGCACCATAGCCTGAACAGAGGCACCTGCAGTGCTGGGGGAAGGCTGGAGCCCAGGGATCCAGGCTGTCCTGACACTCACCACCTCAGTGCTTTCTGCTTCAGTTTCCCCTTTTTCAAAATGGGAATGATGCTGGTGACTTCACTTGTGAGGCTCTGGGAAGCCAGGTGCCACCAGCTAGGGGACAGAATAGTAAGGAAACTGAGGGAAGCACTCCTCTTTCCCATCTTTCTCGGGGAGGACAGGTGCCCTTCCCCTTCCAGCACAGGCTCTAGAGCAGAGAGCACTTCAAAGGAAGTCACCAGCACCCACAGCACAGAGGCCAGCTCAGCAGGGACTGTGCAGTGCATCCCATCACAATGCTGGACACAGGGGAGGCCCCAAATCCCACACTCTTGCTGCAGAGAGCCAACCTGGACAGCATGAGGGGAAGATAAAGGCAGCCTTGCTCTACCCAGGATAAGAGAGTCTGTCTAGATGTGTAATACAACACAGCTTGGCATCTTCCTCTTCTCAGATCACCAAACTGGTCTGAAAAGGCACTTCGCTCCCCACTCTGTGAGGGAGGATATACCTGGGAAAAACCTTTAAAAGTGGATTTTTAGTAGAGGTTCAACAGAAAGCAGAGACTCTGCAGCACCACGACAGCACTCCTCCCTGGTAGATGCAGCGGTCCATGTGTTAAAATCATCACTGAGATATCCTATGCAGAAAACACCCCCCTGTGGCCCCATGCAAGAGCCAATATCTAAGACAAGTTAGAAGCCATGGCATCTGCAAAAGCTCATGTTCAGGCAGACAAGGCCTCCTGCATGGTCTTCCCTGCCCCAGCTGAGGATCTGCATTGCAGTTGCCCAGCAAGAGGGCTGTTGGGATGAAGCCGGCAGAAACGCCCTAGCGTCCAGATGGGGAAGACATTGCGGTACGCAGTGTAACTGATGGCACACGACTTGTTGAATACCCCAGCAATATTCTCCTGAGAGAGAGACAGACAGCAAGATGGTATGGGTGACAAGGAACCACAGTGTGTCCAGGATGCAGTGCTGAGTTCATTGCCTTCCTGAAGTCCCCCACCAAAAGCCATGTGTGACTTCCCTTCCAGGTAAGGGAAAGCACACCATTGTAATGGCTGCACCATGCCCAGGACATGTGCAATACCAGGGAACCCCTTGGAAATATGTACCTGAGGCCAGTCCCCGTTGGGCAGCTGCTTATCAATCAACACTTTGATGCCCCTTTCCAGTACGTTGATGTCAGGGTACCTGCAAACCACGAGGAAGATGTGAGCACTCTTATCCAAACTGCAAACCCCCATCCATGTGCTTAGGGAATTCAACCACCTCCAGGCTGCCCCGAGCTGGTCCCAGGCATGCTGGGTGCTTTGGGAAGGCCCCTCATAACCCTACACCAGACACTCATAGCATTTTCCTGGGCTGGAGGCCTGTGGTTATGATCCAGACCTTTGTTTTGTCCTGGCTCCCCCTCACCCGGCATTATGAGCCTTGCTGGTCTGTGAAGCACTGGACAGGCCAGTCCCTCATTGCAGGAGGCTTGTGACCAACAAGGTCACAAACATGGCATGGCCCACACCAGCCAGGCCCAGGGCCTGTGCCAGCCCTGCCACACAGCCCAGCCTGCATTTCCCATCTCACTGAGCACTCAGGGCCAGGTGACACCTTAAGAGGTGAGGGCTGCTCCTACCTGACAGCCATGAGCCCCAGCAGAGCCCAACATGTGTTGTGGATCTGCGACATGGCACTCTGCACGTATGTGCGCTGCTCGCATGACTCGAAGTCCTCTCCCCACCCGCCATCTGCCATCTGCTTGGAGATGAGGAACTGGCAGGCCTGGGCCACCTCTTGGCATGCAGCCCTGCAAGGATGGGGCAGAGAATCAGACAGGGCACACCCATGTTTCCCAGCTGCATACAGGAGCTATGCTCTGCCCTGCCCATGGCCAGGACTGCCCTGAGTTTGAGGCTCAGGCAGCAAGTGCCCTGGTCATATCACAGGCACAGGATTTGGGAGAGGCAATACCTGGGGCAGGAGACCCCATGCACAGACAGGGCATCCACTCAGCCCCACCATAGAGTCTTGCTCCAGCCCAAGAGGTAGGTAGGGGCAAGGGAACCAGACAGCTCCTTCTCACCTGTCCTGATATGTGTGCTGCATACTGGCGAATGCCTCCAGACCAAACCAGGTGCCATAGGTGAAACAAACCCCCCAGCTCCTAGGAGGAAGGGGAGACTGATACTGTCAGGGGTGCAAGGCCCCAGGCAGAGGCAGGCTGCAACATGGCCATGTTCACAGCAAGAGCAGAGCCAGGCATAGAGCTGCAGCCTGCCTTCCCCTATGGTGCAACCATGCACCTGCTCCCAGCTCGCTCAGGGTTAGCAGATACTCTGGGACCAGAGGAGCTGGGGCCACCCTAGCCCCCAGGGGTTGCCTGGGTCTTGTGCAATGCATGAGGTGCCTGGTCCACCTGGGCTGGAGGGAGAGGAAAGGAGAGCAAAGCACAGGAGCTAGAAGAGGCTCAGCCCCTACTTGTCCTTCCCACAGAATGCTTGTGATCATGGTCCCTCTCACACTGGGGCAGCCAGGGGAAACCGGGCACTAGGAACACTGCTTACCCTTCCCATGACCCATCAGCTCGTTGCTTCTTGCGACAGAAGTCCAGGCCCTTCTGCAGAGTGTCCCTGGTCAGGAAAAAGACACCCACTTCAGAAGCAGCTCAAACTCAGTGGCTGCTTCATCAGGGGCATCCATCAGTCCCTCTGAGGCTTTCATGGGTCCCATTATTAGAGGGCTCAAGAGGCAAGAGCATGCAGACAGGCGGCCACGTTGTTCAGGATCTCAGTCAAATCACGTACCACTTGGGTGCTTTTCTGCCTCATGCCAGCACACAAGCAGGGGACCCAACCTACAACTGGCTGCAAGATCAAGGCAACTGCTAAGTCAAGAGGCAGGCAGATCTCCACCAATTTCCCCCAGCCTGATCCCAAACATCCAATGTCCTGCTCCTTGAGAAGGCTGGGCCCCAGCCTCTTGCGGAGGCTCTGGTTTGGAGAAGTCACCAGCATCCCAGCTGTGCACACACCAAGGGCCACTGCAAGGGCTGCTCCATCCCAATGCAGAGGTTTAGGTCAGAGCTCTGACAAGGCTCAGCAAGGGCTGTGCAAACAGGGGCCATGGCAGGCAGCATGTGACATTGCTGCCTGCCGTCTCCCCTACCTGACTCTTATCTCAGTGCCTCACCTGATCTCTGGGGCTCTGTGCTCAGGGAACTGACCGTGGAAGTATCTCAGTGCCTGCATGACAGCCGATGTGCACTCCACATAGGTGTAGTCGATCATGATGTCACCTGCCAGCAGTTGAAGAGTACCACTGCAACAGTCCCTCCACTGTGGAACCTCCAAGCCACACGCTCTCCCTTGGACCCAGGCCACAGTTATCCCACACAGGGACCCGGGGCAAAACCACGCACCCACTGGGCATGGTAAGGCCAGTCCACAGGGGACAGGATGACCAGCCCCACACAGCTCCCCTTACCAAACACCTCTGAGGGGTTCAGCAGTTCCAGTAAGTGGCCGCCTCGCTTGGTTTCATATGTGGCAAAGCCTCCATCCGAGTTTCTCATGCTCAGCAACTGCCCAGACAAGCAGAGAGTGGTTGAGACTGGCTAACAGGCAGTATCACCCCACTCTGGCCGCAAGCCAGGCATGAGGACAAAGTCCCCACAATGTCACCCACAAGTCCATGGGGCTGGCAGATAACCCAGGTCCCAAACCATATTGACAGGCTGGTCCAATCTGGACTGTCACCTTACATTATGTCGCAGTAAATATGATGTTGCCATACCAGGCCACAGGCCTTGTGCTAGCGTAGTAATACCAGATTTAACAACATATGAGGCCTTGACTTCTCTTATTTTAGCTCGATTACCTGTCTGCATTTCCCTTGGCCCTAATTTTTGCAGCACTTACCACATTCACAGCATCAAACAGGCGCTCAGGGGGGACAAGCTTGGCTATGAAGGGGCACTTCTCCTGAAGCAGCATAACTGACTTCAGCCCCTCTGCTGTACAATCTGCCACGATCCAACCACAGTCTCGGGTGCTGAAGGGGAAGCCACCCTGGAAAGGGGTCAGGAGGGCTAAGCACCTCCCTGTTCTGTTCATGTAAGGGAGGAGGTGCTGCCCCTCATTCCCATCCCCTCTGGCCAAATTCCTGCCCCATTTGCGCGTCCTTCAGAGACCAGTTCCAGCCATCATACCTTGTTCGGGTGGCGATAATATTTCTGGTAGTCAGGTGGGTTCTCTGGGATCTGCAGGAGACAAGAAACAAGTGAGGGCAGGCTGGAGGTGCCTCACTGCAGGACCATGGGCTGAAACCATTGGAGATGCAGAACTGTGTGGGACTGGGTATCACCTGTCTTTTACTGAGGAAGGCAGACAAGGAAAGAGATCAGCTCTGGAACAGGGAGGGCTGAAGTGAAATCACATTTTGGCCTGGTTTCAGCACATGTTGCTAAGTCCCCTCTTTGGATGCTTTCCTGCCAGGAAGCCATCTGCTTTCAATGCTCCCATTGACAGCACCATAAGCAATACCTGTGACTGCACCTGCACCAAGCTGCTGGTGACAGTGACTCCCACCTGGAGCCACTGGCCTGGCCAGCAGGAGCTGAGCTCATGCAGTCACTAGCCAAGGAGTCTGGGTTTCCCAGAAGGGTGCCTCAAATGTGTGGGCACCAGTCAGGATGAAGGGCAAAGAAGCCTAAGCTCTCAGTTTTTCAGCCTCTCTTAGCCCAGGCAGCCAATCCAACATCTCTGGGCCTGGCCAAGGTCCTCTCCAAGCTGCAAAGATGGGTCCCAGCACCAGGGAGGAGAAAACAGGAGGCTGTCCCTAGGACTTTGCTAGTCCAGCCCTTCAGAAGAACTCTTGAGCAACAGACATATCCAAGAGGGCTCTGAGAAGCTGCCAAGTCTACACAGCCAGCATGTGAGAGACACCACCAACTGGCTCTGCTCACCTGGGTAAACCGGAGGAACTCATACGCATTTTGGAGGCAGGATGAGAATTCAGGCATTTTCTGGGCTTCTGCCTAGAAATAGAAGTGAACAGTTAGCAGTCAGTAAGGAGTTGTGCCCACCAAATGTGACCCTCAAGAAGAAGAGGATGTGCTGGGACCTTGCCGACCTGCTGATCTAGGTGCCATTAATGTCTGGCCCTTCATTTAGCCCTTTCTGTAGGTTTGCATTCATACTTTATTTACTGTTTTCATTACAAACCTCTACAGAGAGAACTGAACCAACAACTGTTACCAGCATCACTGAGAGAGGTATTTGCATGACCATGTTAGGGGCTTACGAGGGCAATCACACCACTCTCCAAAAAGCATGCCCACCACAGCTGCCTCTGCCCCAATGCAGCAAAGCAGGAGACCTGCACACCGCCCCTGCCCTGCAATGCTCTGGGGCCAAGCAGAGCAAGGAGGAAGAGCCAGAGTTTTACCACAAGACTGCAGCAACTGGGAAGTCTAACCTGACCCACTCAGCTGGCACTGTGGGCTCCTGCTTCAAAAGCAGCTGGCAAAGATGGGCTCTACCAGCTGTGCTGGGCACCCCACCCACCATGGCTGAGGTGGGGTCTGAGAAGATGTGTGTTTGCCTGGCTCAGTCATACGATGCAATGCCACAATTGGCACAGCAGAGGTCTGAGGGGATGCACAGTAGGAGCTGCTGGTATTCAGGGACATGCCAGGAGGGACCATTTTCCTAAGGCAGCATGTAGCACTGAGGAGTGCAATACCTCCAAGAAGGCTTGGATGGCAAAGGCAGTATCCCAGAGCTGGGATCCATTTGTGCCCTGGAAGAGAGAAAGCAGATAGTGAGGGGCAGGTGCTGGCAGCAGCCTGACCTAGCTGTGGGGTCTATTGGACAGCATATCCCCCACTAGCTCCCTCTGCCTTGTGTCTCAGTTTTATGTCACCCAGCATCATGGCTGTTGTGCTGGCATAGAGGGGAGCAGCAGCTCAGGGACAGTAAGGAGACAAGAAATGAGACAGCTGCTTCAGCCTGCTCTGTGCACAGCCAAGACAGGATAGGTGGCTAGCGATAAGGAGCAGAGGGACACAACGACTGAGAGAAACACAGCTCAGTCCACATGCAGTATCAGGGGCCCATGGGGCCCCAGGACCCGTGGGGATGAAGGGGATGGAGGCCTAGAGCTGCCCCCTCAGCTCACAGCCACAGAGAGGCAAACTAGTAGGATGGACACTACTCACTCCTGGCACAGCCAGGGGAAGTGGCAGTGAGACAGACAAGGCCACCAGGCACCAAAGGTGAGATGCCAGGAGCTCAGGCCCAGGGTGAACAAGCTATCCCATTATTCCATGGGCTGCCCCAACATGCCAGGGTCCCTCTCAGTCACAGCTGAACAGCACTTCACCTGCATCTTCATGCCGTCGAGGCCCAGCCTGTGGAAGGAGAGAGCACAGTGCTGCAGCACAGGCACAGCAAGAGTGCCAGGAAGCAGATTGAGAGCCACGGTGTGCTCACTCCAGAGGAGTCAGAGCCCTACGCTGTGCCAGGTGGCCCACACTTGGCCCTTACCAGAGATAGTCGGGGATCCTGGAAACATGCTCCTGAAAAGCTGGGGAGTTCTTCCCATCCACGAACCAGCGAACCAGCATGTTGATCATCTTGGAAATCTGCCGAGAGCAGCGCTGTTACTGGTCTGGATACATCTTCCAGCCCCAGAGTCATATATCACTCCCACCCAGCACAAAGTCATCCAGAGGTGGTCCCAGGCTTAATCCCGACAGCTCCATCTGTGGCATAGCTGAGTTACCAGAGCAGGTGCTGTGAGATTACTCCAGAGCTTTCTCTCAGATCATTTCCCCGGACCACAAGGAGAGGTACCTCTCACCAAGGCCAGAGCTGTCCCCATGCCCTCTGCATCTTCTGTGCCCTGTTAGCATTAAGCTCTTGAGCATTAGGAGGAGCAGGAGTTGTGCCTGAGCAAGATCTGGTGATTATGGTTACATGCCACAATTGCAAAGGGCTGCGGGGCCACAAGCTGGTCCCTAAAGAGCAAATGGCAAGATTTTTAAAGGATCGACAGTAAGTGTCCTACCGGCCCAATGCTGATGCACTTGGTAAATCTGTCATCAGCTTTGATGTGGTCGTACAGTTCTGTGATGGCTCGCTGCCGCAGGTGGGTGCTGTGGTGGGCTTCGTACACATTCATGATGGCTACAGGAGAAGAATGGGACATGCAATGAAAAACCCACCCCATGTGGCCAGATTCACTTGCTGTGGCAGGCTGCACCACAGCTCACGTGATGACCAGTGAAAGAAAGCATGGGAACTGCACTGCCCCAGAGTGGCCCGGTCCTGCTGCTCTCAGGGAGGGGGAAGCCCAACGATCACACAATCCATGTCTCCATCCCAGCTCCAGGGCATACACCAGTAGCTGGCAGTAGACCCTAAAGAGCCCCCATGGTACAAGGCAGCTTCAGTTCCACCACCACCAGCTCATGTCAAGGGCCCTCTCACCCCAGCCAACACCACACTCACCATAGGCAACTCCCAGCAGCCAGCTGTGCGGGGTGTACACATCACAGGCAGCCACACTGTTCCTCTGGGCTGGCCAGTCTATGCTGGCATAGTCTTCCACGTACAGCTCCTGACACAAGACAACAAAGGGCAACAGCCTGGCAAGCTGGCAGCAAGCACCAAGAGGAAGCTTACTGCTGGAAGTTGGCTCTGCTGCCTGGACAGAGAGACTGTGTGGGTATGAGAGCTATCACTCCACAAGCCAGAGGCTGGCCCACAAGGACATGGCTGGCACAGCAGGTGGTCAGGCAGCCACGGATCCTTGTCAGGAAGCCCTACCAGGGTCAGCGGTCAGCTCCTTACCTGCCGCAAGCTCCGTATGAGCTCGTCCTCTTCTGCTGATAGACGCCTGGCATAACAGTAGCTCATGGGGAGGTAGACTTGGCGGCAGTGACACCAGAGCCGGGATGGGTGGGCTGGGAACCACGTAGGAAGCAGCCTGTTTGCAACAGAGAAGGTGCAACTCTGAGGAACAAGGAGGGCCAAGAGCAGCACAGAGAGAAAATGTGCTGACAAGGGGATGCCCAGAGCAGGGTATGACTTTCCCTATTCCCTGTACCAGGCCTGCTGCTGCTGGTACACCTGCAGGAGAAAAGAAGGGAATATCCACACAGCTTGGCCCTGTTCAGATCCTTCCCACCAGGGCTGCTCCCTCCCCACCAGGGCCAGCAGACACTGCTTCGGGCCCAGCCGACACAGGGCAGGCAGGATGCTGAGCTCAGAGAGGAGGAAGGGGAGAAGTCAGTTCAGGAGCCCCTCTCTTCCCCACATGACTTTGAAAGCAGAGGCCCAGACTGACAGTTAAGTGCATTTGAGGACAAAGCATCAGCAGCTCTTGGTACTGTGCAGCCCCTGGTTTCTGCCAGGTAAAATGTCATACACTTTCCCTCTCTGACACCCAGCAGCGCTCTGAATAATTGGGAGACGGTACAACTGAGCGTTACAGCTGTCAGCCTTACATGGCTGTCCTGTCCTGCTAGGGCCCAGTTCTGGCTGGACACAAGAGCAGAATATACTGGCGGCAGGTAGGGAGCGCATGGATGTATCAGGGATTCTGTGGGTAAAGCTAACAGGGCTGAGCTCTGACATGTCCCTTCAGCGCAATGTTTAGTGCTATCCACCCACTGGCTGGCCTTGGCTGCTGGTCTCCCAGCTGACAAGCAACCTGAGCACCCCCAGTTCCAGGCCATAGCTGGAGCTATCGAAGTAAACACCAGTGCCTGGGACAGCTCCAGGTTGAGGCTGGTGGAAAGACTGACAATACCCTCTACCTCCACATCAAGGGCAGCACATACCACATCTCTGGGAGAAGTGTGTTCATTCCTTCCCAGCTGTAAACATTCAAGACAGCCAGCCAAAACTTCCCCCAGGAAGGGATTCCCACAGCACCTCCTGCAGAGAGCGATATCAGCTTTCAGGGTTAACACAACCATGCCAGCTCCTTGCTTTCTTCCCCATCACAGGGTCACTTCTCATGTTTGGGAGCGTGCTACTCAGGCTGGGACACATGTCCCAAAAAAGGGCCAGCAGGCAATGGCAGGAAAATGTAACACTTTCCCATCATTAATTGAAAATGCAGGTGCCATCGAGGGCAAGCAAGAGCAACAGTTCCTCTGCTACCTGTCAGCCCCTCATGTTTCACGGAGCCCTCAGGTCCAGCCAGACCTCTCTCACCAGCATACCAGGCCCACAGCTGCTGTGCTGGGCACAATGGAGCTGACCTTTGCTGTGCAGGTTGACACGGGCCCGTACAATGTCAGGGTCATCTGGTCCGAGCCCCAGGATCCTCAGGGCTACATAGTTGAGTGCTGTGCCAAACACCGTCGATTTGTCTTCCACATGTCTGTCACGCGTATACACAAAGACAGCATAACCATTAGCCAGCTATTAGCATTAGCCAGACACAACCCACTGCACATGGCTGTCTTTTTTGGGGTGAAGTGGGATGCCAGGGCTGACTGTAGAAAAGGGGAGAACCAACTAACCCAGGGAGAAACATTGCTCTGGACTACCCTGTCACACATGATGCTTTGGGATATAGCGCCACAGAGACAATGCAGTCAGACTTGAAGCTCCAGTCATCTCTGTGGCTAAAGGTGTAGCTGCAGTGCTACACAAGCAAGTCCAACCACCCAGAGGTATCACAGTTGCCCCATCCCACTCCCCAAGCCTGGACAGATTTGACAGTAGCTCCAAGTGCTGGACCTTGGAGGTGCCATCACTAAAAGAAGCATCTTTGCCACTCACAAGCCCCAGCCTCCATCTGGGAGCTGCATAGAGCGCAGGTAGCGCACCATCTCTTTCCGAAACCCTTCTGGCAGCTGGATCTTGACAGTGTGGCACGTGATGAGGAGACCTGGAAGATCAGACAGGCTGGCTCTTACACGAAGCCAAAAGTGACACATTCATCCCTCTCAGGGAAGATGCTCCGCGAGGCCTACCTGGCAGGAGGAAGAGGGGCCCGCCATAGTCGCCCGCCCAGTGCCCGTCCTCGGCCTGCAAGGCAGCGTAGAACCGCATGCCCTTAGAAGCAGCCTCCCGTGCTGTGTCGGCCACCGGCATGGGCCGCAGCACCTCTTCCTGCGGGGTGACAGTGCCTCAGCAGGTGTTGCACCTCGGCCCGGGCGCTGCCACCCGTCCGGTCCCCGCCCGGCACCCGCCCCGCACCGCACCGTGTCCAGGCCGAGGCTGTGCTTCTCCAGCGCCGTCTGCGCCCGCCGCTCGCCGCCTGCCTCGTCGTCGTCGCCATCGCCGTCGCCTAGGTAGCGCCAGCGCTGGCGGCCGCCCTCGCAGCGCAACCGCCAGGCAGGCAGCGCTGTGGCCGCCGTCGAACGCCGCGGGCCGCCGCGCCGCCGCACCGCCCTGCCGGAGATGGGCACCGTTAGCCGCGGCCGCCACCCCCGCTCGGCCCCGCCGGCTCCCCTCCGCCGCGGCGCGCCGGCACCCACCCGCCGTCCGCCGCCATCGTCGCCCCCGTCCACACCATCGCCGTGTCGGGGCTCGCACCGCCCTGGACCGATATCGCCTCATGCGCGGCAGCCAATGGGGCCGCGGAGCCGAGCGGACAACTCCGCCCCGTCCCTAAGTCCCGCCCCCGCGGGCCGTTGTCAGTGGCGAGTGACGGGAAGGTCCCTCACCGCCGGCACTGCCGCTCGTCCTCGGGCTGTGCGCCCCCGAGGCGGACCGGCTGCCTCTCCTTGGCCACCGCCTCCTTGGCCTTCTCTGCCCTGACGCCTGCTGGAGGGACAGTGCTAGGTTCTGGGGCATCCCTTGCCCTCACAAAAAGCAGCGTCAAGTCGCTTTGGGTTGTAAAGGTGCTCTCACAAGGCTGTCACCTGGCCAGTTACTGCAACACCATCCTTTTGTCCGGGGGGCGGCAGGAACCTCCTGCCTGCGTGTATCTGTTATCCATGTCACAGCTGCACGGGTGGCAATTCTCAGAAGTCCTCTGCCAGCCCCAGCAGACACCATGGGCATTAAATGCACTTTTCACAGAATCACGGAATTTTCAGAGTTGGAAGGGACCTTAGAGATCATCTAGTCCAACTCCCCTGCCAAAGCAGGATTGCCTACAGCACGTTACTCAGGACTGCATCCAGGCGGGTCTTGAAAATCTCCAGAGAAGGGGACTCCACAACCTCCCTGGGCAGCCTGTTCCAGTGCTCTGTCACCCTAACCGTAAAGAAGTTTTTTCTTGTATTCGAATGGAACTTCCTATGTTCCAACTTGTGCCCATTGCCTGTCATTGGGAACCACTGAAAAGAGTCTGGCTCCATCCTCCTTCAACCCACCCTTTAGATACTTGCATGCAGTAATAAGGTCTCCCCTCAGCCTTCTCTTCTCCAGGCTAAAGAGTCCCAGCTCTCTCAGCCTTTCCTCATAAGGGAGATGCTCCAGTCTCTCAATCATCTTAGTTGCCCTACGCTGGACTCTCTCCAGCAGTTCCCTGTCCCTCTTGAACTGGGGAGCCCAGAACTGGACACAGTATTCCAGTTGTGGCTT
This sequence comes from Anarhynchus alexandrinus, assembly GCA_008711295.1. Taxonomy (NCBI): domain Eukaryota; kingdom Metazoa; phylum Chordata; class Aves; order Charadriiformes; family Charadriidae; genus Anarhynchus; species Anarhynchus alexandrinus. The sequence goes on from VUYV01000405.1 coordinate 13,981, forward strand.
CACCAGTGCAGAGTAGAGGGGGAGAATGACCTCCCTCGACCTACTGGCCACACTCTTCCCTATACAGCCCAGGATTCCATTGGCCTTTTTGGCGACAAGGGCACATTGCTGGGTCATGGATAATTTACTATCTACCAGGATCCCCAGATCCTTCTCCTCAGAACTACTTCCTAGCAGGTCCACCCCTAACCTATACTGGTGCTTAGCATTCTTCCTCCCCAGGTGCAGGACCTTGCACTTGCTTTTGTTGAACCTCATTAGGTTCTTCTCTGCCCAGCTCTCCAGCCTGTCCAGGTCCAGGGTTATTTAAACCCAAGAGCTGTAAGTTTTCCTTTCCACCACAGACTCCCCTGCAGGCTGGTGCAGAGACCCGATGGAAGTGATGCTTTGCAGGGACCAGCGGGCAACCCACCAGGGAAGGGGGATCTGGAGGGGAGCAGGTGACAAGCAGCAAGAGCAGCAGCTCGTGGTGGTGCTGGACAAGTGGGCGGTTGATAAAGATGGACACGCACCCAATGGAGTGGATGCTGATGGCATTTCACTGCCTAGCATTGGTGGTTCCTCCTGAGGACCCACCTTCACCGTGTCTGTGGGCCATAAACCCGGGCTCAGCTCCACAGGCAACACTCTCAGCCCCAGTGGCCCCAGCTGCACAACCAGCTCTGACACCTGGCCCCAGGGCATGCCATGATGTTGCTGCCCCTGGCTCTGCCGGGACATGCCACTGCGTCTGTCCCTGCACATGTCCTCCTCCTTGCAGCACCTGTCCCGCCAGCAGCCAGGACCCAGCTCCTCTGCCCCACATGACGGCCCCAGGAACAGAGACCATGCTCACTTCCCCAGGAGTGCTGACACCCCGCAGATCCCAACAGCTGTCCTGTCCCTTTGGGTGACAGCACCAACCCCAAGAGTGACTGTCCCTACCTCTGTGCATCCTCAAAGCCCAGGCATGTGGTTTCCATCATTAATGGAAATAATAAACCAACTCCAGCTGAGTCTGGGTGCCCAGTCCACGTCCTTGTGGACCATGAGGGGCTGGGGACACCATGTGTTGGTGCAGCGCCAGCCATGGGGACGGTGCACCCTGACCCACAGGTGCCCACCCTCCCACTGCACCAGTGCTCCCTGGCTCCCCTGACCCCTGCCATGCGCTGCTGCCTTGGAGAGCCGCTTTTGCTCACCAAACCTGCAGAAAAGTTCCCAGTAGAGCCGATGCTGGCAGCACCCTCTGAAAGCACTGCCACCAGCAGCACCCCTGATCACCATCCTCGGCATGGCTCTCCTCGGGTGGCAGGCACCTGCTAAATACTGGTGCCCTGCCCGGGTGAGGAGGGGTGTGGTGGGCTGGGGTGACACCCATAAAACATTTTGTGATGCTTTACAAGTACTGTAACCATGAGGTTACAAGAGAACAGACATGTGGCACATCCTGTCACAGGCATGGGGGTCTGCCAGCCCTTATAAAAACATCAGGGTTGGGGTGAGGATGGGTGGTGGTTTCACTTCTGGTATCAGGTGATGAGGTGAGTCAGGCATCCCCACTGTGAACTTTGCTTTGGTGCCCCAAGCATGGGTGCAGTGTTGGGGGGAGAGTGTCACCCTCCCACAGGTGCTGCCATGGGACAGCAGTCCATGAGGTCTATGAGGAGGTCACAGAGCTCCTCCCATCCTGTCCTGTCCCAGTGATGTGTCCCCATTTCTTTGCTAACACCCCCAGTGCTGCTCTGTGTTTGGCAGCATTCCCTTCCTGGGCCAGTGAGCAAGTGGGTTTTAGCCCTTCAAAACCACTCAGGCTCAAGAGGGCTCCCCTAATGGAGGTACAAACTCCATCAGGCACACAGGTGGTTGCAAAGGGGCTAACATCCTGCCATGAGCTGGACAAACCCAACAGGAGTCTGGGGAGGCGTGTGAGGAGCCGCAAGCCCCTCAGGGACAGATGGACACCTGGGGTTGCATCACTGGCAGAAGTGTGCAGCTCAGGAATGTCAGGGACTGCTTTGCAGGAGGCAGGCCTCAGCTGGGCTGCAAATGGGATTTTGTGGGACAGAAACATACCTGGCTGCCAAACCCTCCTGACATATGCTGGGGCTCTGTAGCTGCATCCCAGAGCTGTGGCAACACAGACTTAAAGTGCACATCCATAGCACGGATGAATTCCCCTTTCCTTTCCTCCTGCAGACATAATTTTTTTACCATCTCTGTCCCTCCAAGGAAATGCACTGTTTTTATAACACACACTATAAATCCTGCTCTGGGAAAGAAGAATGTGAGCCAGAGATGCTTTACTTGCTGCTGTTGTGTGTTGGAAGGGCTGGGTGGGAATTTAATGCATACTTGTTTAAATGTGGTGATAAAATGTCTTCCTGCTGCCTTTCAGAGCAACCTGGCTTCCCTCCTACTGCAGAGGCGACACTAGATCAAGCTAAGCCAGTGGAAAGTTCAGGCAGAAAAGCTCAAATTCATTGCCATAAATACTTGCGATCAAAATTCAACCTTGACTCTAAGGCCTTGGAGGCAGGGACCATCTCCATGTCTGTACACTGCCTGGCACAGCAGTCTCTGGGGGCCTCAGAGAGCAAGGGGAGCCAAGGGATAAAAGAGCTACTCCCAAATGTGGCACCCATCAGCACCCCTGGACAGAAACATGCCTGTGAATACTTAATGTATTCACACACTACAAGTTGAATTTAAAATGCTCTTCCACTAGCAAATAGCTCTGCACTCCTGTCCAGCATAACCTCTGGGATTATTTGGTGAGGATATAGTAATTTTACTTGGGAATTATAGAATTAATTTGGTATTTCTTTTATAAACTAGGCTTAGGTCACACACAGGTTCAGCCTTGGCTGTGTTCAGTAATAGCAGAATTTTGTCTGAACAACTAATGGTGCTGGAGTCCTCCTGAGGGGGGTGTCATGGCATTAGGATAACATCTTTGACTTGTGCCTAATATTACTGGTCCTCACTAGGGAGAGCTGTATTGCTTCTCTTGAACAGTTTAAACAGACAAAGGGAACTCTAGAAGTTCACTAATATGGGTGTTGTACTTGGGGCTTAATAGCTTGGTTTAAGAAAAAAAAAATTATCATAATGAATCTGCCTGAGACGAGCCTTCTGTAAGTATCTCCAATTCCTTGTGGATACCAAAATCTTTGGACAATTTGTGGTAATATTTGCCTAAAGGCAGTGATGGAAGATGAACCACCTGGTTTTATTTTTCTGTCAAACCTGCCTGCCTTAGAAATTACATTTTAATTATGAAACTTTTATTTTTAATAATTGCCAAACTCCTGCTACCTGGGCATTATTTTTACACTAATTTTTATACCTCTGAGGTTTAGACCACAGCTGACAGGGGAATGCTCTGTTCCTGTTGTTTGTGGGCACTCTGCTTGCTGGAGACATTAGAAACTGAGCGTGCCCCAGAGAAAGGGATGCCGTCAGCTCATAAGAGCAAACACCACAACTTTCCCCCATTTTATTGTAGTCCAGCACACAAGACTCACTTCACAAGGTCTTATCTGCCAACTGCTATTTGTTACGCTGCTAGAGTAAAAATTGCAAAGGTACTTTAAAGCCATGAGATATCCTCTAGTTCATATTAAAGAGAATCTGATCAAAGGGATTTTACAGAACACCATCTAAATATGGCCACCTCTGCTTTGAGAGACCTGTCACTGTTTGAGCAGAAATATTTTAAGCAGAAACACAGGTGTTTTAGAAGTATCTTAAAATCCCCTATGGTTTCCTTTGTCCCTATTAAGGTAACTTGGCTTCATGCAGCAGAGGTTTTAAGCCTTCAGCACCCTGCTCCACCAGCAAGCCTGCAACCATCTCTGGGGCTGCTGTCTGTACCCGGGGCTGGAGAGACACTTGAGATCGATGCTGTAATGCCTCCTCTCAGTGCAGGTTTGATGAACATATTCATACATCTTTTTAATGAACATAAGAATAGTCTCTTGTTGTTTCAGCTGAATTCAGCCAGGAACTGACCTAAGCTCAAGGCCATTTTTCAGACAAGGTAAGAGCATCCCAGTGTTTTCAACTCCAGAGAGTTTGTTGCAGTGGCAGCAGCACTATTCAGTGCTTTAAGGGGTCACAAAAACTGCCAAGGCGACGGCACCTGGTGGACCAGCAGCAAGGTCCAGAGCTGTTCCTCTGCAACTCTAGTGCATGGTTACGCTGGGAGGACAGTGGGGGAAATGGCAGTTAGCCAGAGCCCAGAGCCCAGGATTTATGACATAAAGGTGGATGTAAAGCTACCTTTACCTTTGGTTCCCGAGAGGGAGACATCGTCTAAACCTTGTGAGTCTGTTCTGTAGGAGCAAAAAAGACCCATTACTCATCTCATGGAGACTGCCCAATCTCTCCTAGTCCTCAGGCAGAGGCAGAGTTGACATTTGCACAGGACTGGCAGAGATGGTGCAGGGCCCAGCGGGTCCCTTCTGGGGCTGACACAACACCTTGGGCCCCCTGGACCTATGTGCAGGACACTAAATGGGGCCCATCATCTCCCTCCAACAATTTCAGCAAGCACCAGCCCAATTCCCAGATGTGTCCTGGTGTTTCTGCTTCTAGGCATCATTTGAGGCTTCCCATGAGAACTGTGTGGCTGCTGTGTTTGTGGGTTCAGAAATGGACACAGTAACCATGGCACAGAGCTGGGGAGCCTGCTTTCTGCAATGCTGCTCTGTGTGCTGGGACTGTGAGCACAGCCCTGCAGAGGCAGAAGCCGCTTCTTCCCCCTCACACACAAATTCCTCTGCTTTCATTAATTTTTTCTCCCAGTTCAATGATTGCCTGCCTTTGTCTCGTGATCTGGCAGAGCCTGGTGCCACACACACCACAGAGACAAAGAAATAGACGGGCTTTTCTCCCTGAGCCTGCTATGAAGAGCCCACATTGTATTTTACTGGGGAGAAGGAGACAGGCAGAGGGTTGAAGTGTTTTGATCAGCCTTGGGCTCTGTAAAACCTTCTGTTTCTTTAAACACGTCAGCCCAAAGCTCTGGCAAGGAAACAGTGACCCTGAGGAAAGGAGCCCCAAGGTTACAGTCTCCTGTTCAAAGATCAGGACCACGGATTTTAAAATAATGAAAGCAGCTCTTTGGGCAGCACTAAAAGCACAGCCAGGTCTCAGCCCCACACCTATACCCAGACCTCTTGGACTTTCATGGGCCGGGTCAGGGATGACCCAGGCCAGGAGAGCAGTGTTTGCTAGGATATGAGCCTGGGAAAGGACTGGGAAAGTAGCCTGGAGCTGCTTATTAGCAGAGGCAGGAAAGGGACAATGTTTCTGGTGTTCACACCTGATCCTGCTGCTCCTTCCCACCCTATCAGTCAGTGCAGCAGATCATTCCAGACCATTCCCTGTAAAATATAGAAGTTAGTTAGAATGATTTGGGGTGAAATGGACAGTAAGAATAAGCAGGAAAGGTAATTTCAAGATTGTTCAGGTTTTGAGCTGCTAAATGCTAATTTTTCCGTTCCATTTCAAGAAAAGTCCACTTTCAAGAATGACATCAGAAAATGGTTTAGTGAAGCCAAGCTAGAACCTTGTCTCTGACTAGAAATGGTGTGCTTTGATGCATTTCTTGGCTAATGACTGAGCTAAGAGATCTACCAGAACAAATTGCTATTGATGAAGAAAAATACTGTTTCTTTCCTGCTGACAGAGTTCCATGTATAGCCAGCTCTTAAGTGAATACAAATATCCTTGGAAAAAATTGAATACTGCAAGACTGTTGACAAACTATATCTCCACAGTAGAAACACCACTGCCTAAAAGCGTGCCTCCTATACCTGTGAGTCCAATGAGAGAACAGATAACTGCTGCAGTTTGCAATGCCATAAAGATGAGAATTTCAGTGTCTATATTTAGAGTCAATATACTAAAGCTTAACACTGGGGAAACTATTTTTCCCTGAACCAATGTTTGAAGCTATTACAAAAGCTTTCAAGACCCTGATGTGAGGAAATTATCAATGTGGATGGGTTTCTTTCACACTACCATGTGAAAAACTGTAGGTGTAACCATGTTGTAACATGGTAGGTGTTGTCTCAGTGATTGCATTCATGGTAGCTTTGGGGAACACAGGCACTGCCAGGGATTGTGTTTGCCCAGCAACCTGGTCCTGCCTCTTCAAAGGGACATTTTTTAAGAGGTCCAGACCTTCATCCTTCTCCACAAGCATATGTATAAGGCTCTTACATGTCTCACATTTCTCCACAGGAGCTGACCATGGTAATAAAATGACACCTGTGGACTCTATCATGGGTATTGCTAACCTGTCTTCTTGGTAATAGCAGTGACCTGTTCTTAGTTGCACTGAGTCTGAAATTCAACAAAGGCCAAGGACATAAAGCAATTATTGATCCTGTGCTGCAGTGAATAAGGTGTAAATGGAAACGTGCCACACCAGCAATAGCAGACAGCTTCACCTTTGCGTCATCCCATCTCATTCTTGGGAAATGGCGTGGCTAGGCAATGAAGCACAGCAAAAACCTGCTTTCTTCAGCATATTCTCTGTGTTTATCAACCACCTACTTATACTGCGCCACCAGGGGCAGTCTGGGAGAAAGATGCTGTTTCCTGCTCTTGCTGCTTGTCACCTGCTCCCCTCCAGATCCCCCTTCCCTGCTGGGCTGCCCGCTGGTCCCTGCAAAGCATCACTTGCATCGGGTCTCTGCACCAGCCTGCAAGGGAGTCTGTGGTGGAAAGGGAAACTTACAGCTCTTGGGTTTAAATAAAAGTGCATTTAATGCCCATGGTGTCTGCTGGGGCTGGCAGAGGACTTCTGAGAATTGCCACCCGTGCAGCTGTGACATGGACAACAGATACACGCAGGCAGGAGGTTCCTGCTGCCCCCCCGGACAAAAGGGTGGTGTTGCAGTAACTGGCCAGGTGACAGCCTTGTGAGAGCACCTTTACAACCCAAAGCGACTTGATGCTGCTTTTTGTGAGGCTATGGTAAGGCATGCCTCAGAACCTGGCACTGTCTCACCAGTATGCATCAGGGAGGAGCTGCTGTCAGCTCTGTCCTTCAATCACTTGCAGCTTGATACGATTGCAACTCCCCCGCAAAGGGTCCCACTGTCCCCCAGACTGACAGGGTGGCAGAGAAGATGCAGCCAGACCCATCTCAGAGGTGCACAGTGAAGGGACAGGAGACCGCAGGCACAAGCTTCCATTGACATGGAAGCTTCCATTGACATTCTTGTCACATGCAAAGAAAAACCCCTCCCCCAGAGGATGCTGCAGCCCTGGGTCAGGGCCCACAGGGGAAGGGGGGCTCCATTGTTCCCACGTGCCTGGCCCTGGCTGTAGGGTGCCTTGGGGCAGGTGTTGGGGTCCCCAGCCCAGCTCTGACTGCGTCTACCTAGCTGTGGCTCACAATTCATTGCCTTTACTGTGGACAAGAGTGGCAGTGCAAGCAATGCTGCCAGGCCGGCTCTCCTGCTGACTGCCCAGCTATTTTTTTCTCACAATGGCAGCTTTCTCTGCAATGGCTCTCATGTCTCCTGCCCTGAGCTGGCAGCAAGTCAATACGTCCCTGTGCGCATTGCTGCGCAGCGTGGGCACAGTGCCCAGCTCTGGATACCCCTGCCCCCAGCTGCCATTGGTGCCGCGGGCGCTGAGGTAGGGCCCGCAGCTCTGCGCCTCAGGGCATAAGAAGCCAGTGAGTCCCTGGGGCACCCGCACCCAGACACACTGCATTGCTGTGCCACAGCCCCACTGCCAGCAGGGAGGTGAGAGGGGCCGGGGGATACTGGGGCAGGTGCTTGGCTGATGGAGGCAGGCTGCTGCCGTGGTAGGGGTGGCGCGGGGGGCACCATTGCAGCTCTGAGCTCTGCCACTACAGCAGAGGCCAGTGGGGAGCTGAAACACTCCTCAGCCTTGCAGACTGGAAGCAGGCAGTGCCGCTGGCAGCTAGCTCAGCCTGGTGCAGGCAAGTCATAAGCATGCAAAGGGCTGTTAGGAAACATGCATGAAGTGCTTCAAGAATATTTCCTACCTGATGGGAAACAGTCTTGCAGTTTGGACACCAACTGCTGCACGGGGGAGGGCATCAGCTTGAGAATCAGGCTGTGGGATGAGATTCAGTGCCTTCGGCATCAGGCCTTGTGGTGGTGAAACAGCAGCCAGGCCACAGGACAGGAGACATTTATCCATGGGATATGAAGCCAGACAATAAGGCTTTCCCCCTCCCTCACAGCATCAGTGCATTCAACAGCTTTTGGGAAGGTGGTTTTGCATCTCTCCCTTTTTGATCAGAGTCTCTTTGGTTTGTCCGTTTATGAAATCTGCGGGAAACACTGCAATCCCAATTATTAACATTCCCAAGAGGGTCTCCAGATCAAGCACAGGAGGACGGAGGTTAGAGGAGATGTGCTTATTTTGTCCTGCTGACACTCATCAAAACTGGTTCCTGCCTGGGTTCCCCTGACTGCTCAGTTGGATACAGTCCTGCAGTCAAGAAAGGCAGAGGTGAGAACGCCTGTGACAGAGGGTACAGCAAAACCTTTCTGAAGCTCCATGTGCAGAAATGAAAACCGTGCCTTCCCCTCTCCCAAGCACAGAGAACAAAGCAATGGGTTAAGCAGTAGGAACCAAAGAAGGGGTGAAGTGACAACTTGTCGCCTGCAAGCCAGGTTGGCACACATGGAAAATGCAGGAGCACCTTGCTGGAAGCCACCAGGGCTTTGCAGCTTCTCCTTGTTTTCTCTCCTACGCTCTGCCTGCACAGAGACCCAAGGTGCCAAACTCACATCACTCCCAAGGGATGTGTTGGTTCCTGGCATGCGCCAGTTCTTTACTGGGCACTCCTTGCATTGTGGTTCTCCTCGCCTCGAGAGCTCCCAGTGGAAGGGCCCAGGTCTCTTGGGATCTTCCTCCCTGAAGCGAGAGCTGCTAGCAGTGCTTTTCAGCAGCATGTTTTGAGTGTGGGCTCCAGCATTGCTGACATGTCGGGGGAGCCCTGGGGTGGCCGCACTTGCAAAGCAAAAGTCATCGCTGGAGCTTGCCCAGGCTACCACACCCATCACTCCCTCTGACCTCAGGGCCACGCTGTGACCATGTCTAACCTGGAGAAGGCCATGATCACCATCACTGATGCCTTCCACCAGTACTCAGGGAAGGAGGGAGACAAGCACAAGCTGAAGAAATCAGAACTGAAGGAGCTCATTAACAACAAGTTGACTCATTTCCTCTGTGTAAGTATTGCCCTCTGTGCAGCAGGTCCAGCTGGGTTCAGGGAACCATGTCAAGCAGTTGCTGGGCTCTGCTAACTCCATCTCCCATGGGAAGCAAGCACAGGAGAAGTGTTTTTTTTACACAGCGGTGCATTAAACGCTGCTTCAACTGCAGGAGCAGCAGGTGGCAGGACAAGGGCAACAGCCTGGGTGGGGGGTTGGTGTTTGCATTGGATACTAGGGAAATTTCTTCCCCTGGGAAGGGGAGACAGCCTTGCCCCAGGGGGCTCAGGTTGCCCCTTCCCAGCGAAACAGCTATGGCTGTGACTCCCACTTCAGGAGGGCAGCTGTTGTGCAGATGCTGCTGCAAAGCACACGACGGTGCCCCAACACAGACAGGAAAGAGCAACAAGTTATTTGGGATGTGCCTGAACAGAGATTCAGCCATAAGAGCACCTGAGAAGCAGGAACATGTTACCATCTGGGCCTTATTCTGATCCTCTTCCGCTTTGGCTGTCTGTTTCTATCCCTTCAGGAGATCAAAGACCAGGAGACTGTGGACAAAGTCATGGAGGCTCTGGACAGTGATGGTGATGCAGACTGTGATTTCCAGGAGTTTGTAGCCTTCATTGCGATGGTCACCACTGCTTGCAATGAGTTCTTTGAGCATAAGTGAGCTGGTGGGAAGCAGGTGAGCACATCCTGCTCATGCTGGAGAGATGCAGAGCAGTATCACTCCTCTGGGAAAAGATTGGGTGCAATAAGGGGGTCCTTGGAGCTAAACTTATTAAGTTCTGTGGCTTTGTGAACAAGAAACACCTGCACAGCTCAGGAAAGTCTGTTGGCCAGTGCCCACCTGGTTGGATGCCGTGTGTGAATGCCTTGTCTCAAGCTCCTTCCCTGCTGCTGTATGCAAGGTACGTGCATGGGGCTAGAGGCAGGTGGATGCTGCTATCCAAGCTTGCTTGCAAAGGGAAAAGGGAAACTCAAGAGCTGAAGTGGGAGGTGATGCAGAGGGGCTGGTTACAGAATTGCGGTTCTGAGCCCACTGGTCTGAATGGAAAAGCTTCCATTGATTCCCGTGTGCTCTGACCGCCCTGTGCATGGTAGTAACTCAGGCCGCACAGCCCCTGTCCTGTCACAGGGGCTCTGCACAGCCCATGCATTTCTTGGCAAACTGAGACACCCTCGGCTTGAAAAGCAAAGCAATAACCATCTAACAGCCCAGGCTTTTCGCTTGCTTTTAGCGGCCTGCAGAACTGGAATTGAAAGCATATGGGGCTCCTGGGCTGGGGACAGCTTCTGGGCCTGGGATGTGCCTTGGCAAGGTCTCCAGGCTCAGTGAGAAGGGATGGCAGAATTTGCTCAGTGTGACCACAGTGCTTTAACATAAACCAGGTGCAGTCTCTGGAGTGTGTGGAAACAGTGAGAATAAAATGTTGTTTCGGTCTCTGGCAGCAATTAGTCTCTAGTGAAAAATGTGTCCTTTTGTCCCAGGCAGCGTGCAGCTCCCCAGCTGCCCTTCTCTGTCAGAGGGGAAGGCTGGAGGATGCAGCCTGAAGCACTGCTACTGCTCACACCCTGGGGTTTCTTGTTGGGCCTTCATCTCCCCCATGGCATCACTGTGGCTGGCCAAACAGCTCAAGGTTGTCGCCACCACCATGCTCCGCCTGGCTGTCCAAACTGGCAGATGTACCAGCGAGTCCAAAGGAGCACAATGCACCTCCACAGGACTGCTGCTGTTCTAGATGCTGCCAGGGTCATCCAGGGACTTGCACTGGTGAGCCTTACAAAGCCAAAACTAAAACCCTTCCCAAAGCCTATGCTCCCGCCTTTTTCAGTTTGCACTTGCTGTTCAGCTCAGCAATACCTGAGTTAGGCATTCATGGCTAGCAACTTCTATAGCAACAAATTCACGACAAAGATGGCTGCAGATGTTGTTGTTTTTACCTCATTCCACATTTCATAATGATTTCATGAGCAAAACAACATGTCTTCAGACAGGAGCCATCTTGGTATTCTCATCTGCCTCCCCAAAGCTGTGAAAGGGGACACTCGGGTAGAGACATGCATACAAGAAAGACAACATCTTGTACTTCCTCTAGAATTAAAAAAAGCACTTTTGCCATCCTAGGGTAGTGCTCATTTGTTGAGAACTTGTTTAGCATCCAAGTTACTTCCACTACATTTTTGACATCCTCATCAGTTCAGCTGTTTCCAGCACTTGTATGGACTTGATGCAGCATGTGAGGACAATGAATGGGGACACTGTCCCAGCGTCCCCAAGGTTAGTCAGGGCAGATGGGACTCTCATGACCCTCTCTCGGGCCTGAACCTGAGTTCAGCAGAGGAGTCTGATGTTTCAGCACAAGGGCCTGCTGGTGAGGCTGTCTGGCAGGTCTCCAAGTTCCATGTGCTTTCTGCCTCGCCGCACCAGCAGTGCTCACATGGATGAGGAATCCCTTCCCAGGACCGAGCGTTTTCAGCAGCTCTGCACAGCATCACAAGCAGCAAAGAGCTGTAGGTGTAACATGTGGCTTGAATGCTGGCAGAGCCAGTGAGCCACAGAGCAGGCTGTCCTGTCCGTTGGCGAGCAATGACAGCAGGAGCAGGGAGTGACGCAGTATGACTGTGCACATGTTTCTGGCAGTAAAGCTGCTCCTGACTTAGCAACACCACTGCTGGTAATTCACAGAGGCACTACCTGGCACAGGAGAAGGCGCTGGTGCCTCGTGTCAGGGAGGAAGAGAGCGTGTCTTCCTTTGAGGTGAGCACCCTGACTGCCAGTGGTGCAGTACACGGTGTTCAGGCTACTGAGCCCTGGACACTCCTCCCCAGTCAGCAAGGAAAGCAGAGCTTTCCTGAAGTGAAATTCCTGAAATAGAGACTGCATGGTCACAGGCCTCAGCGCCAGCCAGTCTGCACTGCAGCTCTGCACCCATTGTGTCCTGCTGCTCTCTACACAGGCAATGCCTCAGCTGAGAGCGCAGACTGTGGGGATAGCTGCACACTGGTGTGATGGGGGAGGCAGGCAAAGTAGTTTGGGCAACACTCACCCAAGGACATAGCATGAGGTGCCTCTGCTGACACCTCACCACTGCTGATCCCTCTTGCACATGGCCCCCTCGAACGCACAGGCACAGCCACAGCCAGCTACCCTCTGCTAATACCCTGGGTCCCCACGGACTCCTGTGTGCAGCCTAGAAAAAGGATGCTGCTGTGTTGTGGAATGATTACTAAAAATGATCAATAATACAGCATTGGTCACATGGTATAAAATCAAAGGTATAAAATCAAAAGGCTTCTAGGGTAAAATACAGCCGCAGCTGGTATGTGAAGAATCCGCTACATCTGTGATTCCCTGTACAATATTGCTTGCAAAGCAACACGGGGAGTGGAGTGGGGTCGAGACTCCAAGGCCAAACCCTGTGATAATCCAGCAAACATGGGAACGAGATGGCACCACAGAAGAAAAACAGTGCGAAGGATGGAGCAAAGTGGAGACACCGCGGCTAAAACTCTGTGATAAACTGGGAACTTGGGGACCAAATGGAGCCCTCGAAGGTCTTATAGAACTGATAAACTGCCTACTTGTTACCCTGAGCCAACAATGTCTTTTTTTTTTGATGAAATGCTGTCCTTTAGTGAACTTTGCTCATTATAATACCAAAACACACCTCCATCCCAAAAGCTACCCGCCTCCAAGGTGTGACCACTCCTCCTTGAGTTTGTGCCCTGAATTTTTTCGTAAACTATACCTTTAAATGCGAGGCGAGAAAATTTTACACCAATCACAATGAAAGTATTTATGACTAGAGTCACTCAAACTCCACCTTGAAGATAAAAAATAGCATAAAAATAGCCCAAGAAAAGAGGGATGTGAGGGAAAACACAATCATGGACTTCTGGGACCAGTCGATGGGCTAAGCCTCTCTTCCCCCCCATAAGGACGCTTGTGGGTAAGATTCAAACACTTGGCTATACCAAGTGCTTCCCCAGGGAACTTAGAAATCTCTATATAGAGTGGTTTTATAACTTAGCGCATTTGTAACCGAGCTATATTGCTAGCCTCCTTAGTATTCACACGTGCTTTGCAGACAGTCACTATCACCGGCAATCCAAAAGAACTTGTGTATCTGTTGTTTAAATAAACTGCACTGTGTAGGCAGCTAGTCATTTTGGTTTTCTCATTGAACGCGACCGAAGTGAGGCTGTGCTAGTTCATGAGCATGACCGGGCTGAAGGTACAGTCTGCTATTAGTGTATCCAGAACCATAACAGTTTAATATATATTAAACGCGCCTGGACTGTTAGTGGTGAATTGGGCATCACTCAGAATTTAAACCTAGCTGCACCTAGCCTCCCACCTCAGTGAGGAGCGTTAGAATGCAAGGGGGTTTATTTTCTGCCAAAACTACTTTGCCCCTTAATGCAACACGTGCCATCAAGGGGTTTGAGTAGTGCTGTGATTGACTCAGAAGTGTGGCAAGGCTTTCTGGGGAAAAAAGAAAATCACTCAAGCCTTGAGGCTGACCAAGGAGCTGGTGTCAGAGCTTTACAAGGCAGACATCACAGCTGGCTCTGAAGGAGGCTCAAAATGTTTAAGCAACTCACTAACCTCCCAGTAACAACAGGCTAGATACTTAAAAGTGCCAGTCCTATCAAGACTGGTTTTCAGACTCTGTTGGGGATAGTTCACTTTTCAGGAAGGGATGGTCGTAAGCTAATGACATTATTAAATAATTTTAGTTATGCCCCCGTCCCAGTCAACAGAATCAGCCTGCTGGTTACTTGAGGTGTGTGTGCTCTTACAGTACCTCATTGGCATTGGTTAGATTGATCTGACATTGCATCAATCCCAGGAGAGCTCAGAAAATCCACATTTTTGTCATTAGTGGAGACTGGCATGTGAAGACCTGCAGAAAGGCTGATTTGGTAACATGGAGCTCTGGCATCTGCACCATGGGACCCTCAGGGCCCTTGAAAGCTCCCTAAGAATGAAATGGCAGCATTACACTAGCAGCGCCTACCTGATGCTTGGACATATTTGTCAGTTATGCTTTTGACTCCCCATAGAAGAGGATGCAAGCGAATTTCCCACCAGGAAGAGCACCAACGGAAGATCACCAATGGATGGCTTATTAAATGCCCTGTCAAGACAAGAACTACTTATCAACAATACTAAAATGAAACAAAAAGAAGAAAGTACACCAACAGGAGGAGCTTGAGGCATTTAACAGACTCAAATTAACTTTGCAAACTAGAAAAGTGACAGACAGTGTTGAACTACATTTTCATAATTTAAAATGCTGCCATTACTTTTTGCTCTGGGAGATTAGAATTTGGGCTTTTACTCTCTCCACAGATAATTTTAGGCGAAATACATCTGTGAAAGGGAACGGTCTCTCTGGATCAGACACAAAATTACCAGCACTGGAAGAGCACTTACAGACCCCCACAAAAACATTCTTCCACATAGGATCTAATCTTACTGGTAGTGCTAATTATTGCTGTTAGCACATGTTAAAAAAAATTCTTCATCTTGTTAACTGCCGATGGAAGTGCATTCACGCTGAATCATCAATTTATCTTCAAAAAGAAAAACAAAATACGCTTTTTCCACAAATCAAATGCGGACTTTTACAGACCCCAGAGAAGGATCATTCCTGACCTTGTTGGACAGAGTAAAGTAATTGTGTAAACAAAGCACTGCACTGCTAGGCCACATCTCCCATGCATTCAGAACTCCATGTTGCAAGCCGTGAGGGCACCCACAGGTGCTCCTCCATCCTGGCAGTCTAGTGACATGGAAGCACATTCCTGCTCCCTCTGTACATTAAACTGAAAAATATATTTCAAAAGAAAGTGGCAGCATTTCTGTGAGTGATCCATGGATTGAATTTATTCCCCCTTCCAGATATTAAATCTAACGGATTTGCCTGGCCTTAATTCCTGTACTGCAACAGTCAGGGCATTAGAGCGTATTTTCAGTTTTTCCATTCTGAAATACACTGGAAATTTCAGACACTGGATTTTACTGTACAAAGTCTGAGTTCATCCTGCATCCCGAACAGTGTTGACTTCCAATTGCAGGGGGAAGGCAGGAAACTAGAAGAGCAAAATTGGAAGCTTTTTAAACAAAACAAAATAAAACACCTCCAAAACTATTAAGGAGCAACATAAAACTGATCTTTAAAAGGCCACTTTTATATTTTCTTGCAACTGAAATTTTGATTGTGCATGTAGGCATACCACATTACAAGTACAGACACAACCACCATGGCACTGTTGTCCATGTTTGGCAAAGAAAAATACCCGAAATAAATCATTATTTTGCAGTTACCTTTGCAAGCTAAGTTTTAAGGAATGCTAGAAAATTAGCAAATTATTTTCACTTTCATAAGTAAACTTTTATGTTTAGGTGTGAACAGGCTTAAAAAAAAATGACTGGAGGAAAAGAGAGTGGTGTACATTATTTTAATAATATGAATTGAAATACAAAAAAAGATAGAACTCTGCTTATATGGCACTGACATAACCAAACTGGAAATAAAAACGAGTGTGTCTAGTTCCTCCTAAACAACACGATTGGTCACAAAACAAAATCTAAAGATTGTAGCAAAAATTTACATTAGAATCTGTCATGACAAGAAACTCTGGCTTAGAAACATCTAATTTGACATATCTGACCATGTAAATATTTAAAGTATATTAACCACCTGAATACAATCATCCGTTCAGCAATAAGGGTTATATCTTAGTATACCCAGCATCAAGTAAATCCTGAAGTGCAAAAAGTTAGACAATTGTTTAATGTAGCTTTGCTAGCTGTAAATTAGTTCTTAGATGTAATTCAGCTCTATCATCTATTAATGTGATTTCTGGCCTGATACACTGCAATACTTGAAATGTGCAAGCTTTCAGAAAATTCCTTTTTTGACCTTAAAACAGAGTTGTGAATATGCTACAGAAACCAAAAACAGAAGCCTATCCAAAAAGATCCTTAAAGTGCATAATATGTGTTTTCACAAAATGGCAGGGAAGTAGCATCAGGGACTTGGTACAAAAAATTAAGAATATGCACTTAAAATGAACTCACTGCTTCCTTTTTTCTGCTATAATAAATTCCTGGGTAACAATAAGCGATAAATAAAGGCGTAAAGTAGCCTCATAGTACTGTTGCTAGAATGACATAAAGCTGACATAACAAGTCACTACAAAGTGCTGGCTGACAAAGAACACTACTGCAATAAAGGCAGTTTTATTAATGTTTACAAAGCTATTTAGTACTCACTGGAGTCTGATCTCACACCTATCTGAAACATTCCGCTTCAACAGCAACCCTTTTGTGGCATCTTGCCTCATTCCCTCAGCGTGGTGACTGGCCAGCTACAGCAATTTGTTAATTCAGGAGACAGAGCTTAGAATTCCCCTGTAACTACGTTTTACCTTCCCAAAAGATCAGGTAAAAAAAAAAAGAATAAAAATCATTCTTGTACCTTTACTACAAGTTGGGATCTCAAATGTCAATTTAAGATGAATTACAGATTTTTGATACCTCCCCTCATTAGTTTTGAGAAAGATGACTTAAGTTGCTATGCTTTAGATGCACTTCATACACAGCATTATCTGGAGGCCAAGTACACCACCTTGTTGTAATTAACGGCAGCAAAACCAGAAAAGGCTCAAAGATGCTATCATCTCGCTATGTACAGTGCTTTTAAAAACAAACTGTGTTTTGCAGGATAAATTCCCGCTTGTTTCCTAAACCCATTGTTGACACAAAACTGCTTTCTGTAGGTGCATCACCTTTCTTGCCTCTTCAAACAAAAAATTTGCCTTCATTTAAGAGACTACAACTCAATTTATTTCTGCATACGAAGAAGCATCGCTCTTTCAATCTGGGTAAAAGCAGATGCTTTGGTCAGGAACCCCTGGAAGCCTGTGTTAGAAAATGCTGCTGACATGAAACAAAACCACCAGGGCCCGTGAACAAGGTGGAATTCCCCTGTAACCATGGAGCGTTCTGCACACCACACTGTCTGCAGGGAGCCTCAGCAGACTTTTATGTATCTGATGCGCCCCAGAGAAGTGTTTGCATTGAACCTTGCATCAGAGAAAGAATGCTATTTGGAAACATGCTCTGGAGTAATGATGGTATAGCACTATCTTTTGATAAAAATTAAACCAGACACTCTACCTCCCATGAGCCAGGTCGCAGAGGGCCAGGAACAGTTCTTGTTTTAGTGACTCTTACAGCCTTTCTGCCTGCTGCTGCTGCTTTGGGTCGGCCTGGTGAGGTTGCTTGTGGCTTTCATCTTGGTGCTGCTGTTTCTGCTCCCGCTTTTTCTTTTCAGCCAGTGCATTTGCTCTGGTGGTCACAGAGCTGGGTTGAGCATCAGCTCTCTCTTCATCCTGCTGGTGCTTTTTACAATGTTTTTCAAAGGTAGAAATTTTGGCATATGTCCGGTTGCAAACCAAACAGTGGTATGGCCGCTCCCCACTGTGTGTTCTCATGTGAAGCTGGAGGTAAGAAGACCTGGAAAAGGCTCGGCTGCAGACCAAGCAGCGGTAAGGCTCATGTACCTCGTGGGTCTTCAGGTGCTGCTTGAGGGACGACGCCTGCTTGAAGGCTTTCCCGCACATAGAGCACTTGAAGTTCCTCTCACCTGACTCGAGAACCTGGTGCGACACGAGGTGGGCAGAGGAGCGGAAGTTCTTCCCACACTTGTCACACTTGTAGGGCCGTTCCCCAGTGTGCAAGCGGACGTGGAGGACCAGCCCAGCCTTCTGCGTGAAGGCCTTCTCGCACTGCAGGCACTTGAAAGGCCTCTCACCCGTGTGCACACGGCGATGGGTTGTGAGGTGCGAGGCACGCCCAAAGAGCTTGCCACAGTCCTCGCACTTGAAAGGCCTCTCACCAGTGTGGATGGCCTTGTGGCGCACCAGGTGGGAGGACTGGAGGAAGAGCTTCCCACAGATGGGGCACTGATACTTCCGCTCGCCTGTGTGGGAGCGGAGGTGGAGGGCAAGGTGCGAGGAAGAGATGAAGGCCTTGCCACAGAGTGGGCAGGCATGGGGCCGCTCCCCGGTGTGGGTGCGTTTGTGGAGCACCAGCCCAGACGAGAGGGCAAAGGCCTTGGTGCAGATGGGGCAGCGGTAGGGCTTCTCCCCGGTGTGGACCCGGCGGTGCTTGGCGAGGGCGCCGGCCTGTGCAAAGGCCTTCCCGCACTGCTCGCACCCGTGGGGCCGCTCCGCCTCGGCAGCGAGCGCCAAGCCCCGCCCGGCGGCCCGGCAGCCCGGCCGCCCCACCGGCACCATGGCGGCTATCCACTCGCCGCGCCGCCTCGCCCCGGAAACAGCGGCACGAGCCGTGACCGGCGCGCATGCGCCGCTGGCGCGCGATGGTGACGTCCGCAAGTCAGGTGCCGGCCGCCGGGGCGGGCTCGTTGCTATCATCCTCTCGCTCGGCGGGGATGGTGTCACAGCCTCACAGCTCCTCTCCTCCGAGGGAGGGCTCACCGCCGCTATGGGGAGCGCCCCTGATGCAAGGCAGCTCCGTGCACTGGTGGCGCAGCGGGCTCCTCTCTCCCCCCTGCCCGACCCAGCAGGTCTTTTTGTCAAGACTCACCATTAGCTTTGCTGTGTGAAATAAGCAGCGGATTGTTCACCCCCGAGCTGTACTCTTCCCCCAAGCTTAGAAAACGTGGCGTGTGGGCGGTGCCAGTTGTGGGTAAGGAGGACCCACACGCAGGTCAGGGCAGGGAGGTAAGCCCAATCCCGGGGAGCATTTCAATTTGGGTACTCAAAACATACGAAACTCAAGAACGTCCAGGCTTTGAGGATGTGCAGTTGCTTTAATTGTAAAGCAACTGTAATAAAATATTGCAGAAAAAGCTGCTTAGGCATTAAACTGTCCAAAACACAGGTGAAAACTGTACTGTAGATAAGCTTTTGATCTAACAGCCTAAGTTTCAACATTTGGCAAGTCATTTTCCAGAGCTGTTTTGAAATGTTTAATGTACTTTTTGTTTTAGATTTACTTTACAGAGCAACTTGTCATCATCTCAATACAAAAATCTTACAATGCTTTATTTGCTAAAAAACTACAACATTAAAATTGGGGTTAGGTAGTTTTCCTTTTGCCAGCTCTTTTGTTACGAGGGGTGTCCCACAGTCCACTGCTAAATAAAGGCTGCTGTACTTAATAAGTTACACAAATTCTGTACATAATTACAGTCATAGTAGAGGGTGCGGCTGTATAATGTATCAATCAAACACCATGAGGGCAAAGAACTACTATATATGAAAGCTTTTTGTTGAAGATTTTAAGTTTATTTGACCAAGAGTCAATTTGATATCCTTATATCAGGAGACTGACATCCATCTTTCTTAGGCACTGATCCAGGCAGAATTGCCTTTTAGAAAAACCTGGTTCTTTTGCCAAACCTATGCATTATTAAAAAAAAATTTATGTAGCTCAAAGTCTTTAACAACCCTATAAAAATAATTATTTGTTAGTTTCGTGCTTACTTTCAAATACATAAAGTATTTGAGTAACTTCACATTCTCTTTCTGAATTAGGTTCACTGTAGTATTAGATCAGGCAGAAACTTCAAAACCTTAATTGGTCAAGTGTGACTCAACCAACTGGATATTTCAGCTTGAACAAAACATCTGTCTAAATACAACTCTAAAAAAAAAAGTTTATACCACAGCAGATCAAGCTAGCTAACACTGAATATCTTTTCCACAGTGGGAAAAAAAAAATCACTATCATAAGTTTTAGCACAGGATATTCAGGGAAAACATATTGTAAGACCATGCTTTGTAAACATTTCTATGAATCATTCAGAGACCACTGGGTTTGGAATGAATTTTCAAATACTTGGCATTATGCAGGGCAGTAATAAACAGCTAACGCAATGAAAACAAGCAACTTTAACATGAAGTTATGACAGCAAGAGCAGTGAAGGCTCCTGCGTCAAGTAGTTAAAACCAGATATTAACTTACATTTTATTATAAAGGTTTTAGCATTACAGAGTCCAGCATGGTACAATAAGTAACCTTGTTACAGTTGCAGTATTTGTTTTTGATTGGTACAAAAAAGCTGAACAGCAGCATAATTGTTGTTATATTGAATCTGGGATTGAAATGAATTTGTTTCTTCTGAATAGGGATGAGTCAGTGATTTAAAATAAAAAGGCTGCATTTTTAAATCTCAAATATGTGCAAAATTCCTTTCAGTACAGTAGAGAATATAGTAGAGATGTGTGCAATCATGAAAGTTACATCCCAACCCAGATATTGCCAATGTATTGCAATCACATGGATGGTGAACTCCGAATGGTTACTCATGACTTTCAGTATTAATTCCAAGAGTCCTCCTTACAGCTGGTGTTCTCTCCCCATCCTGCCTTATGTCCTTCTATGCAGTGCATCAAGTATTGACATTCATAATTACTGTAAAAAAAACATTGGTCCGTGATAGTTCTAATAAGCTTTCTTCAGGAATTCCAGTAAACTCTCCATTCTAAGACAGCTGTAACTGTTACAATGGATTTATGAAAGCAAATGCAATCCGAGAGATGAAGGTCTGTGAAAATCAGTATATCCATTTTCCTAAGGTCTTCAACAGCTTTTAAAAACACAGAAAATGGATTCCAATATTATTCAGAAAGTCCCTTGATTTTGGTGATTTAGCCTTGATGTGATTTTCTGTTTTCACATGTTGTAAGCAACATAAATAGGATCCAGCTGATCAGCTAAAAATCCGTCTCTCAAGTGCATTCGTTGTTTCTCACCACGGGAATTGATAGGGATAACACCAGGGTCCACAATGACTACAACACCTACTATGAGATAATGCTCTTCCAGAACCACATTTGTTACCAGTGCAACCAGGTCCAGCGCTTCTTGTTCTGAGCCTTCCAACTCCACAACCACCACAAGCAAGTTGGTCCATGTAAACACAGCGCTGTCAGCATGATACAAATATTAATAGTGAGAAAAAAATACATAGCGAAAGGAAGATAGTTATCAGAGAGAGGCTCACTGGAAATAAATTTTGTAAGGACTTGAACAATATAGTAAATGAGAACAAGTGATACAATAATAATAATGTGAAAGTATTTGTAAATCAAGAGGTATTAAAGCTGTAACTTCCTGGGATATTCTCTGCCACTTGTTTTTTAATTGTCCATGTACAAAATATAAGTAGGCCTTTTTCTCTTAAATGTACACAATTGTGTATTTAAAAGTCCTTTGCCCTTATGTATTAAAATGGGAACCGTTAAGATTTCACATTCAGTGTGTGCCTACTTGATATTAATTTACTTGTGTAAATCTTCAGAGATTATTAAAGGAAAGACAAAACAGCCCAAAGCTTACAGGTAAACACTACCACTTTGAGACTGAAGAGGACCTACAGCCAAATGGCATACGTCATCCATTAGGACCCAATGAGAATAATGTATGTTAGAAGATACCATTCAAGAAATCCTTGAGATGTGTTTACCACATCCAAGTATGTACATTCTGACACAGCCAGGGAAGTCAACAACAAAACTTGCAAGTGCTCTGCTGTCCTGTTCACACCCTGCCCTCCCTGTCTTTCAGACTATGATGATCAAACTCTGATAAAGGGGTGGGCTTGCTTTTTTTGTTTGTTTGTTTGTTTGTTTGGGGTTTTTTTATTTATTTTTTTTTATTTTGGCCAGCAGAGGCAGGGGAAAGAGGGGCATTGTATTTCAGTTACTCTCACTGCAGTAGTTTCTAACCAAAGTTTTGGTTAGTTCACTCTACAGCAAACTCTTGGTCTAGCATGCTGTTCCACAAAGCCTGACTTCTGCTGCTTTAGAAGAAAAAAAAGGATACAGAAAAGCAATACTGAGGCTCTTACCATTCTGCAATGCTCTTATGTGCTCTTATTACAGAGGTCTCTATATCAATGGGATGGTACCTCATTCCTCTGAGCTCCAGTGTTTCATCCAAGGAGCCTACCACATAAAGGGCATCATGCCTCTCTGCAATATAGCACAGACATTTAAAATATCATCAGATCTACAGAGTAAATATGGTCATTTGTACATGCTTATTCCTGACATTCTAAGATGTTCCCAGTGCTTCCTAGGAGAGAAAGTCTATAATAAACATTAAGCTCTACGATTTGGAGAGAAGAGGTCATTTCGCACTTCTGCCTGTTGACTTCAAGCAAATGAAACCAGACTAAAAAGAATTTCTGGATCATCCAATTCTGCCCCTTCTCTCATATAGTGTAATCTCAGTTTATAAACCCAGTCAAAATCCATTGTTAAAGCACCTTTTTGACCCACTATTCTTAACAGAGAACTCTCCTCTCATCAATAGGAACACTTTTCCAATTTCCAAATTTAACTTTTTTTTTTCTTTTTAAAACCAACTTATACCCACTTGTCCTCATGCCAGCAATATTCTTCTCAGCTGCTTAAGTTCGCCACAATTAATGCGAGAACAACTCTATTCCCTTCTCAGCCTTAGCTTTGCTAGGTTAAATAAGCAAAGCTCTCCTAGACCCCTCTTAAAGGACACGCGCTCCACATTACCACATTCATCCTGTAACTTTGTTCAGTTCAAGTTCGCTTTTTTTTGCACCCATTTTGTAATTCTGCTCAATCGTGTAACTTGAGACAGAAAGCATGTTGGGAAACTGCACTGTACTTCATGCATACTTGCTATGTTAATTCACCATACATAGCCTCTCAAAAGCTGACAAACTAAAGGACAACTGACATTGTTCCACAGTGATAAAAATCTCTACAATACATGATTTTTCAGAAAGCTACAAGGCACAAAAACTTGTTACAATAATCTGGTGCCTTGGCACCTGCATGTTCTCTTTCTTTGTGAATGTCTGTTCACAGATTCCAATTTCTGTCAACTACCAGCTTTCTCAAGAACAGGGAGCCATTTCACTTTGAACAGTGACAGAAGGACAAATCTGTCAAAGCATCCAGTGCAGAACCTTGCAGTGCAGAATCTTGCACTGAGCAGCAGTACAATGTGCCCTGGAGGTCTGGTAACTACCCTAGAAAATCAGAGAGAAGGAAGCAAGGAAACCTTAGAGCACCTTGGTTGAGTGTTCTTTTATCATGCTCTACCAGCTCTGAAGGGGAAGATGACATGTAGTAAATGCTTTTTCAGGGAGCTGTATCTACATTACACCAGCTCCCATTGATAGCCTGAGACCACATTCCTTGAAGAACACAGACTCAGGAGGGGCTGGCCAACACAGAACCTACTATGCAGGTTGAATGGGTAGAGAGGCCTGATGCCAAGAAGGGACCCTGCTGTGTAATGGTGGTAGCTGTGGGCTATGGATGCCACACATCTCTGATGAAGACTGCTTCTTTACCAGAATTCACCTTTGGCTCTCTGATGGCACTCTGACTGTGGAAGAGGGCTACTAAAAGTAGCAAGGATATGCATGGTGTCCCCCAAAACAGGCACTTATGTTCCAGAAGTGGTAACACTACTTTTCTATCTTGTATCATGAGTGATTACAGGAAACGTAGAAGGTGTCTGTGAGCCCCCTACAGTTCATTATCCAGTGACAGCAGTGAGGGGACACCAACACTATCCACTACCACCATTCATTTAAAACCAATCACAGACAATTAGCAATATACATTTGCTAAGTTATAAGATTCAAACTCCTTTTCTTCGGATGTTTAGAGATTACTTTTTAAATGTGTGATAATCAAGAGTTATACCTACTCCATACTCTGTCTTAACAGAAAAAGGAGCAGTTTTTCTTCCATCTGCTTATATTTCTCAAGTTTAGACATGTTGGCTTAGATTGAAAAAATGAGATTAATAATTTATTTTCTATACTGGAAAAATTATGGTGAAGTTACTCCTCTAGACCTTTAACTTCTGACAGGCTGGGAAATCATTGGTATTTGTGCATGTCCTAAAACTGCTAAATGACTTAGTATTATTCATATTCTCTAGATCAGCACTGAAATACTGCATTCGGTCTGTAAGGAAAGAGGTTCAGAGGAAAAGTGACTAGAAAGGCCCTAGTGCTTCTAACAAATGCACTGATATTATTTTGTGTAAGTGGAAATATTTCTAAATCTGTCAAAAGGGCATTATGAATTTCTCATTTTGTAGGATTACCCAGTATCATTATAATCAATGAATACGTACAGAGTAACAATTCCTGTTACATTCAGCACTTTTTGCTGATGGAAGTCAGGATAAACTTGCAGAATAGCTTACTCTTCGCTAGCTCAACTACCTCAAGGAGTTTCAAACACATGCTACTAAGTACATTTGTTTTCTCTCACCTCCACTAGCATCAGTAAGTTCTGTTCTGCGCAGAAAGCCAAGGTACCCAGTCCGAGCCCATATGGTCTGAGTGTCTCCAAAACTCAAGCGAGCAGTAAAGTGATCAGCATGCAGTGCTTCTTCTCCATACACTGTGTAGTAACCAGTAGCATTGTGCGGACTACTCACCCATATCTAAGAGATACAAAAAACCCCCCCACAAAACAAAAGGGAATCATTCTCATATAAACATAGGTTATTTTGCCAGACCTAGGCAGCATCATTTATTGATTTAAAAGATCTGTTCTACTGACAATTTTGTTGCTCCTTTGCCAAGAGTAGTTTTACTAAAATAATCCATTAACTTCTGCCTCACAGGTAATGACCAGGAAAAAGGAGTAAAAAGGAGTTTTACACGCACGTGATTGGGGATGGTAGAGAGGAAAAATGAACTAGGCATTTGGCTTACTGGAAAGGAACACCTGTTAACTTGCAATCTTCTATTACTTGGGCATCTTAGTATACACAAATCCAGATGTATATAAAACAAAGATTAAACCAAACAGCAAATTATCTCATTACTACTGTCCACTGATGGGAGTACATAAGATATTCACTGCCTCTTCTAGCTGCCAATCAGACACAGACTAGTCAACTGATACCACCTGGTACTGACATGCAGTAATTTTGCAGAGGAGGGAGGAACCATGCAGATGTACATACAAGTATGTAAACAGTTCCAGCTCTCTGCAGAGTTCATTCACTTGCCACATTATGTGGCCATCCCACTATGAGACAGGCATTTACCTGACAAGATTTATCTATATGTTAAATCACTGCTGATAAACAAAGTACAACAGCATCAAGCTTTACCTCTCCTAAATGCGAGTCTCCCAGAGGTCCCTTGGTTTCCGTGTGTGCTATGATGACCCTTACCCCTGGAAGAATCTTGAATAAGAAGCAAATGTTTAAAATAGAAGTTAAGAGAACTTGAATTCATCAAAAGAAAAATTAATAACGCAGAGCCACAGAAGTCAACAGTCTGTACAATTCTTTCCTTTCTATTCCTCTCTGCATGACAGATATAAACCATCTCTTCCTACCAAGCTGTTCAATCATTTAAACTCTAAGCAGCTATTTTGCAGCTCCATCATTGAAGTTTGTTTCACACCTGAAAAATGTCTTCTGCATGAAGGCCTCTGATTTTTTCCTATTGCTTCACTTTACGCACCTGGCTTCATTTTAACTAGTTGTTGATTTTATGCTCTCTCTAGTGCCTCTCCTAGATATACTGTGATAAGTAAAGCTTGTTGCACAGATTCTGTACTGAGATCCAGCTGAAGCAGCTCACCACCCAGGTAAGGATCATGAGGAAGGATTGCTCTCAATCTCTCACCTTCCCAGACTCCATAAGTGGAAGACTGTGTGGAGAACCTCTCTCTACCAAACGCACCCTGGGAAAATAAAAGAATGCATTTGTACAAGAATTTATGAACTTAACAGTGTTATCCTATGCTTAGCTGCACTGTTATGATGCCAGCCAATTATCCTCAGTTATTCACAATGCAGTAAGACAGTTAAGAGTTTCTAACTCTCTTCAAGACTTCCATATTAGCATTCCCATAGACCACATTTCTTTTAAGAATCAGAAACTCAGCTCTCTGGAGAGATTTTCCAACAGAGCTCTGAGGTTACAGTTCCACCAGCATTTTAAATTCACTTTCTTTGTTGGACTGTCCTGGACATCTGCTTGCCACACTGAACCATGGCACAGTCAGTAGCACATTTGCAGAAGGAATTGAGTGCAGTAGGAGAAGCATACAAGAGAAGCAGCTCCTATGTATTATGTTATATTACACTATCCCTACACCCGTAGGCTAGAACTGACTAACACAGCGGCAACTTTGAGGCTATGGCTGAACTTGTTTTTAACAGAAATATATAGCATGCAAGTCATAGTGATATATTAAATAAGGAGCAAATGACTGTAGTTTACATTGATCTGTTCAGATGCCAAATTGGGATTCTGCAAATGATGGCGTATAGCTTGTCTTCTAACAGCTAAGATTTAAGCTTGCAAAAACTACAGATAAGTAGTCACAAAAGCTGCCAGTTAACATAAGCCCCTAATTTAACATTATCAATTAAAAAAAATAAAGCAAATGCACCAAGACTTGATATTATGTTTCTTATGTTATTAAGTACAGAAACAAATACATATATGTTTGTACCCTACTAAACTTACAGTCTGAACTTGGTGCTGCTGGCACTTCTGTTAACTAACTTAACCGAGAGACAAGTTAATATGAAATCTATGACTACAGAATTAAGTCTGATAGAATGATGTATCCTTGGCAAGTTTCCAGATGACATGTGCGTACACATCTCTGTGTGTATGTTTTGATATGCTGTAGTACAGGCCTGACATAAATTTGTTGGATCTAGGAAGGCTGAGGGAATTGAGTTGGCTTGGTTTGAAGGGCGGGGCAGAGGGAAGAAAGATTGAGGGAGACTCTAACTGTACTTTTTCCACTACCTAAAGGATTGTTAAAGAGAAGATGGAGCCAGATTTCTCAGAGTTGCACACCATAAGAAGAGGCCAGGGACATAATATGCAAGTTGGGAAATGCCAGTAAGGGAAAGTTGCCCAGAGTGGGGTGTCAGTCTCGGCACATACACCCAGAGAGGAGTGTATGGAGATTCTTGGAGATTTTCTGTACTGAACTTGTCCTGGCCCTCAGCAACTTATGAAGCCTTGAAACCGGTCCTGGCTTTGAGCAGGAGGTTCCATGAGGGACATTCAGAGATCCCACCCACCCTGTTTCTGTGATTCTATGACTAACCAGCCAGTTGGCAAGGTCACCTTTTGCGAACGGTCTGGTTAGGTAAGAAACAGCTAATGAGTCTAGATTATACAAGACTGATGAACAGACAGCAAGTTAGGTGAGGGTCTAGAAAGAAACAGCAGAACAAGTGATGGAGGAGGAGGTGCCAGACATCTTCCAGCACATAGCCATCATTAAAGGATTTTCTAGGGTGGGATTCCTTGTATATGGTGATGAGGGATTAGCTGCTGCCAAAAATATTTCAACATACCAATGCAATGCAACGAGGCTGAACTTCCTCCTCTACAGTCATTAAATAGTTAATGCTTTAAAATAATCTGTACCTGTCATGTCGAAGTGCTCTCATATCTACGTAGACTGTTGTTGGATCTGGTCCTGCTGTTCCCTAAGAATAAGAAGGAAGAAACAAATTCAACAGAAGCCAGAAAATCCTGCTTTCATTCTCACAGCCACATAAATTCACAAATTCCTCTCCCTTTTTTACTGACACATAAAGTACTGCCCTAATCTACAAGAAATAAAGTTAACCAGCCCCCCCTTTCTAGAGTGACTGCCATAAAGCTTTGATGTTTTATGGAATCAGTGAATGAATGCACAAGTGAAGTATGTATTCATACAGGTAAGTCTAAGTTTTTAAAATTTGATTTTGGTAAGCACCTCCTCTAAAAACTACATAGCAAGTGCAAAGCATGTAAGCATACACCTGTGTGGGCCTAAATCCCTTTCACAAAAGCTCAGCTGTTCTACTTGATAACATTTTTGTCAACTCTGAAGAAAAAAACCCCAACATTTAACTAAAACATAACTCTAACCAACCCGTATCTTTTCAGGGCTCCTGACAGTAACAGCCTCAGCAGAGGCAGAGCTCTGTTGCAGTCAGAGGATAAATCTTCTGACCAACTCTGGTGAAAGGTTTCCCATTTCTCAATACAGAAACAAGGGACCTTTATTTTTACCCCAGCAGAATTTAATCTGAACAACTGGAAACTACTATGAAATGCATATTTAAGCTAAAAAACAGTTGAGGTTTTGGTGACTAAACCTATACCATGACCCCCACAGGCATGGCTTCTCATTTCAGAAATACTTGAAATGAGGCCACTTTGCCATCAGCTCAAGATTGCAGTGCTGGAGAATAGTAATAATGTCTTTATAGTGTACTTTTGTAGCACCACTGAGGCTCAGGGACATTGACGGCCACACCAGATGAATGCTATGATCTTTGTCTTTAGGAATATACCATTTTAATCATTGCTAAACAAGCCTTTTCTGGCTTGTTTGAGAAAGGTTTTGTCCTTCAGTTACAAATGTTCTTTGTGAGTAAAACTGAACTTCTTTAGAAAAAAAATCTTGCTCGATTTGTTTAAAATGAAAACTCTCTCAGATGGCATACATTTGTTATAGAGTAACACTGCTGACCCAGACGGACTTTAGGACATTACAAGCACACATGCATCACTATACCTGTTCAGCCAGCTTGCCCAGCCTGTTTGGCTGACAGTGCGACCACAAACAGAAGTAACAGAGGCCATCAAAGTGTGTGAAACAGAGAGAAAGGGGAAAAAAGAAAATACAAACAAAGAGGCACTGGAAACATAAGATACACACAGTAAGACAGAAAACAAAACTCATACTGTTTTAGAGTGAAAAGAAAATTTCCATTTCAGATTACTTAAGAGCTTGGCACTTTTAAGTGGTTCATTGGGAAACATGCAAGTCCCAGTTAATAAACAAGAAGAGGTTTAAGGCAGATCATACACAATGCCTGTTGTCTTATTATAAATCTCTCCTCCATCTTTAAGTATCTAAAGGCTGCTTGCAGCTCCAGAAACACCACCCCAGTAAACCAGTCCAGTAAGGCTGGAAGATGTAGGTATTTATATGCATGCTAACTTGTATCAAATACCAATTTAGTTTGGCCATTTAAATTCAATGATTTAAAAAGTCAAATACAGATATCACTTTGGAAGAATGGGGGAAAGGCGTTTAAAAAAAAACACCACTAAAAAAAAGGGCTCAAGAACAGAGAACAGAGATGAAGAAGGTATAAAATGAAAGGGAAGCTTAACTGCTCAGCAGCCCTACACACTTCAGAGTTTTCTTGGAGTACTTTTCACATTGCCATTTAACGTTCTGTAAAAAAACTGTTTTTTCCCCCCTTTGTACAGTCTGAACAACAAATATCCAAAACTGCCTTTTAAAATCCTTATTTAGACAGACAATTTAGAAAGCTATTTTTTCACACTTGACATCTAAAAAGTTTTATTCAATGAATTTAAAAACTTTCTGTACAATCATCTTATTTTCACCTATATCCTTCCTATTTTTCCATCTACTGATTCATAAAATTGCTCTGGCCACATTTCTTTATAACCATTTATCTAGAGGTTGTTAAAAACCTTTTCTTCTTTAATATGTGTGAAAGAAACTAAAGAAACAATTATGAATGGCATCATATTTAAGAAACTCATGTTCCAAAACATCTACCTTGTAGGAAATAGAGAACATTAAAATATATTCTGAGAGGAAAAAAGGCTTTCCTTCATCTAATGGGCACAAGGAAATAAAAGAAGCACAGTAGCAATCTTCATAGAATCATATTTTTTTATTCTGTAATTCATACCAATAAAATTGGAAATAAAAGTTACAGTTACACACATATGTAAGGCATGTTCCATCTATGAAATTCCTCACATAAAAAGCTACATGCTAATGCATCTGAAAATTGAGCAGTTCATCTGTTACTCAAGTATCATCCAAAACCCTGGGTGCTTTGCCATTTTCTAGACCATACTTAGTACCTGATTTTCAGGTAAGTTTTGAAATGCATTTTTATTTCCCTCTCCTAATTAGAGAAGAAACATGTCATTAAGAAAAGTTAGATTTAATCTGGTTAAATTAGACATACAAGATATCATTAACAGAATATTAAACTATCAAAGGCGTGTACAAAGCAGGGCTGTGTACTTTATGTGCATATTCTCCCCCTCAGAGCTTCCAATTTTATACCTTTAATTGAAAAAAAAGTCCAATTCTCACATGAGGTGAAACAAACCTATTTGCGTGTTGATAATACTCATTTGAGATTTTAAAAGTAAGAAAACCTGCCAACCTTATCAATTTTTCTGGGTCTTATTTGAGGAACTGTCTTCCATTTAATTCTACATACAAAATAAGCTATTTTTCAAAAATTTCACAAATTTTTGTGAATCACACAAAAGCTGAAATAGCACTGCTTGAAATATTTAATATGTTTATGAACAGGAATCTGTGTATTTAATTTAATACTGCTCCTGCATAGTAGGAAGGAAACAAGTTTCTTAATACTGATCCTCTGTCTTAGGAAGGCAAATCAATTGGTCAACGAGTACAGAAAAGTGAAATTATGATAATCCACATCTTCAAGGCTTATTTAATTTGGTGCTGAAGCAGACAAGCAATGGAGCTCTAATTGATTTTAAAAAAATTACATAGAGCTGAACATGATTTCCTATGAAGTTCCCAGAGATTTGGTCCATAAGTATAAGGAATAAGCAGTTTAATCTCACCTGTAAGCAAATTGCTATGTTGACCCTGCACCCAAATGTAGTGCTCACTGCACGAGCAGAGAGGCCCAGGTCTTTGAATAACTTAGAGAAAGACTGTGTTAACGTAATCCGTGGTCTCTCCTCTGCAACCACCATGCATGTTCGCACGCAGGACAGGTTAACTCCTTTCATCTGAGAGGTTGAGTGAACAAAGCACCAACAATTTAAGTTTGAAATCAACAATTCTAGAAGTAAGTCATTTTAATTTGCGGACCAGATGGACTTTAAAAACACTAGAATAACTGACAAGAACCAGTTAATCAATATAGACACGGACTGCATTCAGTTTGACTCCATCCACCCAGGACAACCCTCTAAAATTGTGCCAAGAAGCTTTGTGGCAGGGTTTGATGCACAAGATGCAAACTACTTGCATTGTGCAGCTGCAACACAGCCACTCATCATTTAGAGCTGAAAACACCACAAAATGTCATTGTGTCACAGGGCTGGCTTCACAAGAGATCCACTCACTGTGTTGCACAGTTCAGCTGCAGGCAGAGTGTTTGAGACATTATTAGCTCTCATCAGCGTGAATGCGAACCTGTAGCAAATGGCTGTGGGCCAGCCTTCCCTTAAGTGAATGCTTCCAGAAGAAGAGAGGGACAGAGTTTTCTGTCTGTACTGAGAATAAGAATAAGCACAATGTAGCCGCTTTCTTGTGCTCAACAAGCTGCCAGGCGTTCCCAGTGGAAGTGCTGAGCAGCTTAGTTACTACAGCCATGGGAACTCTCCTACCATTCAGACAAAGGTGCCTCTTCAAGGACATTAAGTTTCAGTTAAGAGATTTCCCTCAAAAATAAATGGATATATTAGTGTGTAATTGCTGCTGTTAGGAAGATTACATCCATTTTAGAACTCAATACTTTTGGTGTCAAGAGATCTGAAAGCAGGTGAGATTTGAGAGGTTTTGGGGGGCTTTATGTTTTGTTTTTTTGGGGGGAGAGGTTTATTGGGATTTTGTGGGGCTTTGGGGCTTTTTCTTTTTTGGTGTGGGTTTTTTTTGTTTGTTGGTTTGGTTGTTTTTTTTTTTTCTTTGCAGACAAGAAAAAGTTGATAGGCTTTCTACGTATTCTGCCCAAAACCTCAG
>VUYV01000405.1:57062-99055 GCA_008711295.1 Anarhynchus alexandrinus
AAAAAAAAAAAAAAAAAGCTGAAATTAGACAGAAACCATTAGTACACAACTTCCCTTAAGTCGTTCTCTCTAGTCTTCCCTTCAGTTGTCCCTTCACCAGAGTTGTCTTCCATAATTGCCCTCTCACTTTTTACTTCCTTAGAACTGACCGA
Organism: Anarhynchus alexandrinus; assembly: GCA_008711295.1. Taxonomy (NCBI): domain Eukaryota; kingdom Metazoa; phylum Chordata; class Aves; order Charadriiformes; family Charadriidae; genus Anarhynchus; species Anarhynchus alexandrinus. The sequence continues at coordinate 57,215 of VUYV01000405.1, forward strand.
TTAACTCCGAAATATTCAAATGCAAATCTATCAGAATTCCCCTCCCTCCTGGTCCCCCACAGAAACACAATGACATAATCAAGGAAAAAGTTTATAATGCTTACTGTTGGAGATCTAGAATAAGGATGTTAGTGACATAAAAAGATTTCAGGGTGTGTTTTGATACTTGGCACTAAGCATACCCTTAAACATTTTCAGACTGAATTTCTCAGCCAGTATGAAATCAGAAGAGATGTGTAGGATTAAAACAAACAAAACCTATCATCCTTAGGCCTTTACAAATCCTAGTAGTATGAAGTTAAAAAACGTTCTGAAAGGAAGTCTTACTTTTTACAAAATTCGGTTAACTATCAAACCCTGAAACACATTCAAAAGTCAGCTTATTACAACTCTCTGTAGTTACACTGCTAGGTTTTTCTTATGGAGAAAAAGATGCTCTAAGATTCTCATTTCATACATCAGCCTTATTCACCTGGAAAGAGAGAAAGGACAGACTGACTACCTGTAGAACCCTGCTCATCCACTGAAAACTATCCTCCTCTGACGCATCAGGGCGCTGCTCTGCCACAAGCACTATTCGATCATCATGCAAAACCGTCACAGAAAACACTGCTATCCTAAAACGCAAAGGACAGAAGAATGATAGGATGCAACATATGATGAACATAGCATGGTTTATTATAATGTAGAAATGACTGCAACCTTCAATGGTACTGTTTCAACACACAACCATTATTCATGCCAGATCTTCACAAAATCACAGACAAATTTAAAACAAATGTAGGTTTATTATTGAAATTTATTTCTGTAGGGGGTCAAGTGAATTTGCAGTCACCAATGTAGTACGTGTTTAGCACAGGCAGGTTCCATACGTGCAGGGACTGTGCAAACCTTGCCTATATAACTCCATCATGCACGCTAAAATTGTTGCGCCTATATAACATGTCCCTCCTGAAAGACAACTATGCCAAATTACTGACCAGCCTGTCTATCAATGCTTGCCCTAAAAAATACTTACTCCCCTTCGTGAATTTAATTAATTTTCGGCTCACATCTTCTAGGAAAAAATATTAATAATGCCTCAACCAGGTATATGCCATTATTTTTATATGCGAATTACACAAGTCATGCAAAAATGAGGTAAGATTGACTTTCACAGAATCATAGAATGGTTTGGGTTGGAAGGGACCTTTAAAGAACGTGTAGTCCACCCCCCCTGCAATAAGCAGGGACATCTTCAACTAGATCAGGTTGCTCAGAGCCCCATCCAACCTGACCTTGAATGTTTCCACGGATGGGGCATCTACAACCTCTCTGGGCAACCTGTTCCAGTGTTTCACCAGCCTAATCATAAAAAATTTCTTCCTTGTATCTAGTCTGAATCTACCCTCTTTTAGTTTAAAACGATTTTCCCTTGTCCTATCGCAACAGGCCCTACTAAAAAGTCTGTCCCCATCTTTCCTGTAAGCCCCCTTTAAGTACTGGAAGGCCACAATAAGGTCTCCTGGGAGCCTTCTCTTCTCCAGGCTGAACAACCCCAACTCTCTCACAGCCTGTCTTCATAGGAGAGGTGCTCCATCCCTCTGATCATCTTTGTGGCCCTCCTCTGGACTTGTTCCAACACGTCCATGTCTTTCCTGTGCTCAGGGCTCCAGAGCTGGACACAGTACACCAGGTGGGGTCTCACAGGAGTTGAGCAGAGGGGCAGAATCACCTCCCTCGACCTGCTGGCCACACACGCTTCTTTTGATGCAGCCCAGGATACGGTTGGCCTTCTGGGCTGTGAGTGCACATTGCTGGCTCATGTCCAGTTTTTCATCCACCAAGTCCTTCTCCTCAGGGCTGCTCCCTTCATCCCCCAGCCTGTATTGATTCCAGGGGTTGCCCCAACCCAGCTGCAGGACCTTGCACTTGACCTTGTTGAACCTCATAAGGTTCACATGAGCCCACTTCTTGAGCTTGTCCAAGTACCTCTGGATGGCATCCCATCCCTCAGGCACGTCAACCACACCACTCAGCTTGGTATCATCTGCAAACTTGTGGAGGGTGCACACGATCCCACTGTCTATGTCACTGAAGATATTAAAGATACTAAACAGCACTGGTGCCAATATGGACCCCTAAGGGACAGCACTTGTCACCAATTGCCATCTGAACATTGAGCTGTTGACCACTGAAGAGCAGTAAGGTTGGTGATAAAATACACACTATTTTTGAAGTCCCTTCAGCAGCCTCAACACTCCTAGTTTGTTCTTTAGAAGATGCTGCAAAGTTCTTCCCTAGGCCACTGCATGAAAGGCTCAGGTGGACAAAGGGGAGCTCTGTTTTACATTTGGCATACAAGATTCATTTTACTGTCTTAAGAGAAGCTTTGAAAGAAGTTTTAAACAGACACTTAAAGAGCTGTTTATACTATAAAAAAGTAATTTTAAATCTATTATGAAGCACGGTGTCAATATTTGTCTTCCAAGTTAGCAAGGACAGCCAAATTCTTATCTGGCATATCACAACTTAGTGCCACCTTTCCTACGAAACACATATGTAAAAATTCACATGCAGAGCTCCTGTGTATGTTGTGTTACTTGTTGATTGTTTGCAGGTGAAAAAAGGAGCAACAAAGTCCAATCAGCAGTGAGGTTTTTAATATACTCACCTCCCCCGATAGACAAACTTCATGGGTTCGACTGCCAATGCGGTGGCTACCACATCATCTGCATTGTGCCTGCGGCCACTAACTGTCATTAGGCCATCCAATTTTCCTACCACAAACACCAAATAGTCCTGAAAAGAAGACAGGATTACAAATAGAGGGGCAAAACCTCTAGACTCACAGTGATATATGCCTGACTAAAGCAAACATTATTCTTAAGATCTGCGTGAGTTCACCGCCCTGAGAGAATTCTTCTGAATTCAGGGACATCACTTCGTGTTGGGAGTCAGGACAAAGCAGGGCCCCAGACAGCTCATTCACACTTACAGGACCCACAAAGCCAAGCAATCCTGTTCTTGTAAAGGGCTGGTCTGAAACAGGTACGCCAGTTGCCGTCACTGGAATGGCCTGAAAGAACACATAAGTATTGAGACACTCACAGTACTGATAAGAAAAGTGAAGATAATATGCCTCTGTTTCATTGCAGCTCTATGCTTAGTTGAAAAATTACCTGATGACAACAGTTACTATTATGTCAACTATGAACATTTTTTTGAATAATGAAGAACACATCAATTCTTAACTCTGTGGTAGCCTTCTTTCTTATCTTTTTCTCAGCTACTTAGCCTTCATAACAATATTTCACACTGCTTTTTAAATCAGGATTTATAGTATGCACTCATATAGCACTTAATCAGAAAGTCTTTCTGTTGCTACTATTAACATCCCCGATGAGATACGTATCCAGGCATATCACTTCAATTGCAACAAATGCAACACTATCAGAACTTTGAGAAAGTTAAGTTTGCTGCAATTACAGGACTGCCTACAACGGAGAACCAGAACAAAAGCATTAAGCTCATCAACAAGTTCCTCTCATCTACTCAGGTGGCTTCCTTGCCTTTCCACCACCCCCCAACTCTTCCATTACATCAGGTTTCTCACTGGCTGTCTCACTAGCTAAGGACACTGCTGAAAGCTAAGCTGTTTAAAGTGTTGAGGCTTTGCAAGCTGACAGAAAGAGCTTTTTTTGAAAGAGAAGACTATGGTCAGAATTTTTTTCATCTCTCTGATAGAACTCCATACTTCAGCTGAGTCTTCAAACTGCTGCCCAGTGTAATGCTACTCTGTGTGCGACTCCCAAAGGACTTTCACCCCTTTCTTGCCAGAAAAGGGAAAACATGAAATCGGGATACCACTGCAAGGAAAAATCTGGGCAGAAAGATCGCTTTTGCTTTACTTTGACAAGCTTCAAGGTTTATGGCTGTTATGCCATCTTCCTTACTATCTCTTCTACCGTATTATCTAGGAACATAATTTCATATATCCAACAGGAAACTGTTTAGTGTTCTAAGCATTACAGCAAATCAACACTGAAGTTCATTTTGAAAAGCACATACTGTTTGCAATACACAAAGGAAACTTTTCTAAATAATTTATTATATCCTAACAAATGCATTTTGATTTTATGAAAAAGCTGAGAAATACCAGACTAACTTCTAACTCTTTGTCTCAAGCTGTGCACCCATAAACTTGAAACGTCTTCAGGTAACTTTACATAAGACTGCTGTGTTAATCAGAACTAAGATGAATTTAATGCTAACGTAGGCACAACACTGGATTGCAGAATATACAGGCAGCTGATTGACTGCTGATGGTACTTTGTATTTTTGGTTATAAGGGACAGAATTTTGAGTTCTGATCGAGAATGAAGTGAAATTTAAGGAACAAAGAAGTTTATTTGCAAGAAGAAATAATAGAAATGTAACAATGAAACTTTACATTACAAAGAGAAATACAAACCTCGAACACATTCTTGGTGATTCCGAGGAGGCCGAAATATGCCATCCCAGTTGCTTCTGAATTCACACATATTTCTCCAACCTCATCAGCTTTGCACAGATAGGGAGTCCCATCCACCTTCACAACACACACATTTGCTAAAAGGAAAGGAAGAACACAGAATCACAGCATTAGTATGCTTCAGCAGCTGACACGAAGTTGCTTTGCCAAAGACAGGCAGATAAAGATTTTAATATCAATTATCTATCAGCTACAGCAAAAACAGCATGCAAGAGAGCTCTATCTTTTTGACAGCCTGTGCCATGTGTTCTCCAAGATTAAAGATGCAAGTTCACAAATACAAATATTTTTTTTCTTTGAGTGCTTCACAGCCTACACATCAGCTGCAACTGAATCTAAAACTGTAGCGATTGCTTTTCAACATGAAGGCAGATGGTTTGATCAAGTACAAGCATATATGAGAGTAAAGATGAAAAATAAGAAGATACCAATCACAGACGTACCATTTCTTTTATTTATTGCACACTTTGGTATTCATAGTATCACCCCTTAAGTTATGTGCGAAACACATTAGAAATGGAGAGAAAACTAGGCTATTTTATTCTCTCACTGGCAGGTCAATGATTTTTCTTCCTTATGACTCATCTTCTTTGAAGCAGGCCAGTCTGCCAACTATTATCTGGAGACCACAGACAACTCATCTGACAGAGTTGTCCCTTACTGAACTTACTCCTGTGACTAAATGTTATCTCTTCCCTATCTTCAGTTTAATGACCTTCAACTCATTAAAAGGACTGCATTTCATAAAGGTCCTACGGCCATTATCCTTACCAATTTTCTTCTGAAATCTCAGAAGTCTTCCTACACTGAAATTTTCTTATTTTTAAATCAAGGATATACATGCTTGTAAACTAAATATTACACTGACTCACTGGTTATATTTTACTTCTGAAGTCATTGTTTTCTCAGAGGTTTCTTTGGCTAAGTACAGCCCTTGCTTAAGCAGTCTGGATTTCATCTTTCCTAGTCCCAACGGGAAAGAAAAAAGGATATGGAGGGAGAAGGCACAATAAAGCAAGGAAGTTTAGCTTAGCACTTAAGACTCAAGACTAACAAAGAAATCAAAATGACTATCTGGATCAATACAAAATAAACAAGGCCTTTGAAAAAATAACACAGTCTATGCCATAAATTAATGTTCTGCCCTTTCCCATTGCATCTGCTTCCAACTCAGATTATCAGAGTACTTTGTGGTCACACCTACTATATTAAAGAAAAGAAAACAACCATGAGACCCCAGAGATATGAGAAATTTATTTAGTTGGTTTATTTCTATCAGGATCTTTTGATTGTGTTGGCCATGGAACATAGGTCAGATGGCAAGCCCAGATAAGGCTTACAACAGCCATCATGAAGGACTGCATTACTGTTTTCTAATTTAGCCAATCTTAAGTGATATACAGATAGCCCTTACTTTTTACCATTGTTCAACTAGCATGAAGAGAAATCACAAATTGAAAGTGGCACATTTCCTTTACTACTAATACATGATAAAGCCAGCTCTGCTGCAAGCATGGCCCAAGAATTCTGCTGATAGAACAGGTTCATAGGTACATTTTCTAATCTCAGAGAAGTCTTCAGTTCTTACGTCAACAGGACAGAAAATAATTCACGCTACCAATAGACCAACTTCTAAATTATTTTGGTTTCATAAAAATTATCTATCAGAACAACTAGCATTTATTAATAAAGTGTTTGGAATCACACAATGATAACCTTTGGTGATCAAATAAGTAGACACGACTCAAATGCTGGTTCAGGTCCAAGTCCAAATTAGAACAACAGTTTCAGTTGCTGAAAATTATATGTATGAACTGGAAGGTTGGAATTAAATTATACAGTATGAAAAATCAGTTAGTTGTGCAAAAAATGCATCCTGCAATTTAGGAGGAGAAACTGGGAAAAAAAGGCCTTTTTTTTCATCCTAGTGGCAAATTGAAACAGAATAAATAGTTTATTACCACAGGAAATAACTTGTGTTAATCTCAGAACTCTGTATTGCAACACTTCAGCAATGATGCAGAGGGAAGTGTTAATAACTGGAGAGTGCAACAATGCTACAGTCCTCAAGTCATTCACAAACATGGAAAAACCAACAGATTGGTCCCCAAATGATGCTCCATCCATGAAGCCTAAGGACAATACTGTCACCCTGATCAAGTAAAAAAAAAACCAAAAAACTTACCAGTAACCAATATGATACAGGTAGACTACACGTAAATTCTAACAGCAGGAATAGTTCTGCCCTGCCATGTGATACTGCAAGGTTTTCCTTTTGCAGTATCTGTAGAGCCTGTACTCTTGCTTCTCCTTCTTTTCCTGCTTCATGTGTGACATACAAGAGAGTGCATCTACCACCATTTCAGTCTCTCTTAACAGCATTGCATCTGAAAAAGAATTAGAGAGAAGGGAAAAGCAGATGGGACAGGAATGTACATGTGGACTACACATCACAAAGAACACTGATTACTGGTAAGAAAGTTTTCTTTCTTCAAATGAGTCCACATGTACATTCTTATAGACGGTGACTCTCAGCAGTTAGCTCTGCCATGGGATTTGTGGCAGAGGATGAGAATCCTACTGTGCAAACAAATGACTGCACTGATGCCCTTCCAAAGACTGGATTCAGCTTTGGATGTTTCAAGACCAGCACAGCATGAATGCAAGAAGAATGTCAGAGGCTTGTACAGCAGAAGGTTACTACCAAAGGTGTCTGATGAGTGTTAGAAAGTGCTCCTTTGTTCCACTTTTGCAGTTTCATAGTGGATCCGTATGCAACCGATATCCATTTGGGTTGTCACACTATGTGCCAACAGGGGAATTCCAGGATCTTCTTGTAGCAAGCAAGTCTTCCTGGCCTGGGTCCATAAGAATAAAAACAAGAGGGCCCTCCTTGCACTACAGTCTTTAGTTGTAACTTTTGACCTAAAAGCATGAAGCCTTATGAAAAATACTAAAAGGCTTGGATAAAATGCCTCTACCACCATTGTGGAACAAATTTGTACCATTGCCAGAGAAACATAGTCTTTGCAGAATACAGCATATGGGGATGTCCAATGCAAGGACCTGAATCCTTCCCTGCTCATCTGGGAAGGGCAGCAGGCATAAAGCAAGCCAACTTCTTAGATAAGGATGAGCAAGAACCTAAACTCTAAAGGTGGTCACACAAGCATCCAGAGCACAACATTTAAACTGGAAAAAAACATCTCATCATGAGTGTATACATTGCCAGAGTTCTCCAAGAGAAGAAGTTTTGCAGCAGCAGGTTGTTGTGCCATCATGTGATAGACTGAAGCCAAGTGGAACTACAATAAATTCTAAGGACTGAGTGGGGATGAGGTACTGCTGTCTCACTTCACTATCTGAAAGCTTCACAAAGTTGTTCTGTAACAACTCCTTTCACAAATCAGGCACTGAGATAAAGGAACCAGATTCCTCTGCAGCAACGATGTGTCATGATAACTACCAGAACCTGGGCAAATGTTTGCTGAGACATGGACAGAGGAAACAATAACATCCAAGACATCCGTAGACTGGAGGCAAAGTAAGCATCCTGCCATTTGAGAAATTTGAACCATTCTCCTCAAACTTCTGGGAAAGATACTGAACACAGTCAGAATCCAGAGCTTTAAACTGTATATGCATAAGTTCATCTTGCAGAAGCCTAAGATCTGGCACCAACCCAAAGTTTTCTGTTTAAGTATAAGAATGTAGTTGCTGCAGCATTCTTTCTACGAACCAGGCTTTGTACAATTCAGAGCTATACGGATATAGATCTTCTGAATTAGAGAGGGTTACTCTCCTATCAAAGAAAGAATGAGAGAAGGATCCCTGTAAAAGAATGGAAACGTTTAGTTGGGAAGTAGCAGACAGGCAAATTTGAATACACCGAGCTTCCAGATCCAGGTGCAAGCATAAGGTATAATAAACTTCCAAGATGACAGATGACAGGGCAATCACATCCCAGTTGATGGGAAAGCTGGAGGCACAAAACAGGCAGAAGAAGAGAGGTTTGGTACTCTCCCTACCATCTTTACCAGTCCAATTTGAAAAAATGAACTAAAGATTGTTATGAGCCAAATATTGCTTCTTAGCAATGTCAGTCCCAGACAGAAACCATGCAAAACAGCCCAAGGTACTCAACAGATGAGACAAAACAGCATCGCTCCAGGAGTTGCAGAGAAGATTCCACAGGAATGCATACTAAGTTCTCTCTTAAGAATTCCCATGGTATCTTTGATGGGAAGATTTCTTTGTGGATGCTTGCACTTCCCTGGTGGCTCTTGTGATTGGCATTCACAGTAGATAATGAAAGTGAACAGCCAAGGCTGAAGAGAATGTGGCATCAAGAGTGGCCTACAGGTTAAACAGCGGTGACATAAGACATGATCTTGGTGCTAAGGAGTCTGCTGAATAAGATCCACTGAGCAGATGGGCTCAGTGTCTCAGAACTAATAGAAAGATCTGACAAAAGGAAGACAAAAGCGGACACTTCATCCATGACCTTTTAACCAGCTGGTTTCCAAATAAAGTAAGCCAGGGATCTTCAAGGGTAATGACATCAAAACCATTTGACTTCACTGAACAAGTCTCAGCATGACTACTAGTTCTTGGCTAGGAGACTACTTTCAGAGCACGTTTGACCCAACAAAATTCAGGAATGTGAGCTCTTATATCATAAAATGTTTGAAAGACTAGGGCACGTAGTCACTTCCAAGATATTAAACATATTCAATGGGGATCAGAAGATGGAACAAAGCCTTCAGGGATGGCATCTGACTCAAATTAGACCTTTGGTGAAAGCACAGCAATCTAAGGGAATAATAATAATTAAAAAAAAAAACAGAAGCAGACAAATAGCAAGACTCATCAGTCAGCAGAGTAATTCAAGAGGACAACTAACAGGAAAGGAAATGGTGGTACATCCTCTCCTGTATGCCAAACACCAAGTGAGAATGGAAAGAGCACATCCTCCATGACTACTACACAGGAAAAAGCATAAATCTTACAAGGTAAGGCACACTGTTAGAATGTACATGCAGACTCATTTGAAAAAAAAGTCATTAATTTCCTTAAGTCATTAATTTCTTTTCATTTGGTGCACATCTATAAATAACTGCTAGCCTTTTTACTTTCTTCCTACTCTGAAAGCTTTTAACAAGTTGTTTTGTTTTGGGTTTTTTTAAGAGACAGTCACAGGGAACAAAGTCATTAGATTACCCTCTAGAAAGAACTCTATTGCGTGTGTTCTCACTTAAGGAACGTGCAGAGAAATTTCTGCTAAAATACACCTTCACACCTGGAATTTTTATCATTTGGTCAAACTGAAGCTAATCTGCCCCAGATACTGATAGCCCAATGCTGATCAGAGTTTTAAAAGAGTTAATTCATTAAGTTGCCCAACTTCTGTTTAACCTACATGTAATTTTGCCACTTACTACTATATTTTAAAATAGCAATAGTCATCAATTACAAGTCATACCACTTTGAGGCATTAAATGGATACACACTTAACTGTTCTCCACTCACACAATCAGACAAGTCACTCCATGTTTCTTACTAATGTAGAAAGTCCTGGTAGTGTTGTCAATTGTCTGTCAATGGCATCCTAAACCAGAAGGGTCCATTAGATTTACCAGACAATGCTCCACAGCATTTGACAAAGAAGAACAAGTTTTGTCAAAGATCCAGTTAAGCATTTCACAAGGACAGGGACATGTTTTTCATTAGCGGCTTACTTAGAAGAGGAAGGTGAAATTACTTACCTGCAAACACGCAGGTAATTCTTTCAACATCATAAAGCAGACTTGAACCTGCCACTGAGCAAATGCACTACAGAAGATTACGCAAGTGGGCTTACAGCTGTAATGGTTGAATACGAAGAGTAGCTTAAGGTGCAACACAACCGTACGTTGCTCTGTGCCTTAGTGTAGTCAAGCACACTCTGCCCAGAAAACAAGTCTACAGCAAAGCCAGAAGGATCTCCATGTGATAAATTGATCCAAAGAAAGATTTTAATTGATCCTGCATCAAATACCACTTTTTTGAACTTTCAAAAACTGGACCAACATCAAGTTCAACCTCAGATGGTTCACCAAAGGATCCGTGACTACCTGAAGAGTATACAAACTTGTTCCCTCCATGTTCCTGTGACTAACTCACAGTAGAGGATTGGGAGCACGGCTAAATTTCAATGGGGTTTCAAGGGGACATCAGTAGTCTGAACAACCAAACCAGACAGCAGTAGTAGTCCATGCCATCTGTATTCTAGTTGAAGTGGAAAAATGACCATTCTGTTGAGACACAGAAGCTGGTTGCAGCTGACCATCATCTGGGTCTTTGCAGATAAGTTTAACAGCCTGAATTTGAACATTCAGATGAAGCAATTCAGAAGCTGTTAAGTCACATTAGGTCACTATCCTCTTTTTTTTTCCCTGCATATGACGCTTGAGCATGCTTTCACATTGAGGCCATACAACAATGCATAGTCATTATTCTCAATGGCTGTATTCACATTGGCCTGCCTTTACAACCTTACTTCCTAGAGTGTTAAGTTGAAGCAGAAGTTATTTCGTTGTAAATTACCTGGTCCACCTATCTTGACTCAGATCCATGATGCTATAGTATGCTCAAGGATCATAAGCAGAAAAGAGATGGTGATATAATGGTAACAGGTAGAGCAAAGAGGTCACAAGGATTTTTCACAGATCCAACCAGGTACCACCTGCCTGAGGGTGCCTGGCACACTGAACTCTAACAGGAACGCATACAGTTCTATGAACATATTTAGGAATGTACTAAAACCCTCCTGCTGGCCACAAAGCCCTTGTGCAGAACATTTTGAATTTCGTGCCTATCTAGAAGGTCAGAAAAGAGATGTTCAGTTTTGTACAGTTAAAATGAGATGGTCGGACTTGAATCCCCACAGGAAGGGCTCCTTTCCCTTTATTTTGGTATGAAGCGCAGAGCTTCTACTCAGTCTTTTATTGGTAGGAAGAGGAAACTCTGAATGTGAATTTAATTTCAATAAGAATAACTGAACCACCACCATGTTTGCAAAGTGCTTCTGGAAGTAATGAGGAAAACGAAACAAGATCAGTGCCACTTGCTACACCATCGCTGAAATTTTTATCAGCAGACTGGAAACATGTCTGCCTCCTCTTACTCATAATGAGGGCCTTGATGTACAGAGAAGAGGTGGTTGCTGAAATAGCACAAGATGGCTCTCCCCTTCATCTTTACCTTGAGTAAATGCTCTACAGAGAGGCAGGCTTTGGAACCACAGCTCAACAAGGCATGAGATTCATAATGGGACCAAGAATAGCAAAGCCACAGGTGCCATGGGCATGACCAGAACGAATTGGGTTCTGTGGTCACTACATGGTAAACCTGAAGGGGTAAGGAGAATTCCAAAAAATCTGTCTCTCATCCTCTCCAAGCACACCCAGGCCAAGTCAGGACAGGGCCTTAAGCTAGTATTACCCTCAAACAGATCTCCAGGGAGATCTACCAACTTAAATGTTGCAATATTCACTTCTGGAGTAGAGGGCACTAAGGGGTCTTTCAGGACACAGATCCCAGCCATTTTTCAGTCTTAGGTCTGGTTTGGCACCCTAATTTTATTAATCTTCTTCAGAGTGCTCTCTTCTACAAATAATACACGACTCAGCAGCCTAGCCTCAAAAGAAACCAACAGGGAAGAGACAAAGTCTCCTTGCTACAATCCACTTAATAGGCTGGGGAACAATGCCAATATCTACCTACTTTAAAAAGAACACAGTGTTGCAAACAGATGTCATTAAGAAACTGAGGTTAATCCAGGATGGGCCAGTTTGATGGAATATCCAGAGTCTAGGACTCTCAGAATAGTTGAGGTTGGAAGGGACCTCCGGAGGTCATCTGATCCAACCCCTCAGCTCAAGCAGGGCCACCTAGAGCCAGCTGCCCAGGACTACATCCAGACAGCTTTTCAATATCTCCAAGGATGGAGACTCTACAACCTCTCTGGGCAACCTGTGCCAGTGCTCAGTCACCCTCACAGTGGAAAAAGTTTTTTCTTCTGTTCAGAGGGAAGCTCATGTGTTTCCGTTTGTGTCCATTCGCTCTTGTTCTATCATGGGACACCACTGAAAACAGCCGGACTCAGTCTTCTCTATAACATCCCTTCTGATATTTATACATGTTGATGATACCCCCCAAAGCCTTCTGTTTTCCAGGCTGAATAGCACCAGCTCTCTCAGCTTCTCCTCATATGCTGAGATGCTCTTAGTCATCTTAGTGACCCTTCAGCAGCTCCGTCTCTCTCTGGTACTGGGGAGAAATAGACAGAAATAGACACAGTACTGCAGGTTGTGGCCTCACCAGTGCTGAGTATAGGGGAAGAATTGCTTCCCTTGACCAGCTGACAACAGTCCTCCTAATGCAGCTCAGTACACCATTAGCCTTCTTTGCCGCAAGGGCACATTGCTGGGTCACATACAACTTGGTGGCCACCATGAATCCCAGGGCCCTTTCTGCAAACCTGCTCTCCAGATGGTTGGCTCTCAGCATGTCCTGGTGCAGGAGGGAGGACTTAGTGTTCTCCTTTTTGAACTTCACAAAGTTCCTGACAGATCATTCCCTCAGCCTGTTGAGGTCCCTCTGGATGGCGGCACAACCCACTGGTGTATCAGCCATTACCCCAGCTTTGTGTCATCAGCAAACTTGCTGAGGATACCCTCTGCCCCATCATCCAGATCATTAATGAAGATGCTGAACAGAACTGGAGCTAGTAGTGAGCCCTGGGCTACACAGCTAATTACTGGCCTCCACCTAGTCTTTGTGCCACCAGTCACCACCCTCTGGGCCTGGTTGTTCAGCCAGTTTTCAGTTCACCTCCTTGTATGCTCGTCCAGCCCATGCTTCATCAGCTTTTCTGTGAGGATCTAACAGAAGACAGTGTCCAAAACCTGACCAAAGTCAAGGTAGACAATGGTAGACTGCTCTCCCATCATCTACCAAGCCAGTCACTTCATTGTAGAAGGCAATCAGGTTGGCCAAGCATGGCTTCTGACTTCTGTTAGCATGAATCCATGCTGACTACTCCCGATGACTTTCTTGTCCTCTATGTGCCTGAAAAAATTGTTTCCAGAATTAGCCTTCCCAAGGTTTGAGGTGAGACTGACTAGCCTGTAGTTCCCTGGATTCTCCTTCTTGCCCTTCTTGAAGACAGGAGTGACATTTGCTTTCCTCGAGTCCTCAGGCACTTCTCCCAGTCACCATAGTAACTGAAAGATTGTTAAGAGTGGCTTCACAATGACATCAAACAGCTCCCTCAGCACTCATGGGTGAATCCCATCAGAGCCCATGAACTTATGCATGGTTTGTTTGTTAAAGTACTCCTTAACTCTCTTCTACCGAGGATATGTCTTCTTTGCTCCAGACTTTCCCCCCAGGTCTCCAGGGCCTGGGATTTCTGAAAGCCAGTCTGGATGGTGAAGACTGAGATGAAGGTGGCATTCAGTATCTCAGCCTTTTCCATGTCCTCTGTTGCTGGATCCTCCACCTCATTCAGCAGTAGGCTCACATTTTCCCTGGTCTTCCTTTTGTCACCTATGTATTTACAGAAGTCCTTTTTGTTGCCCTTAACACCCCCCCACCCTCTCCCCCCAATTCAGTTTCAGCAGGGCTTTGGCTTTCCATCCATGGAAAGCTCAGACAGTGTCTTTGTATTCCTTTCAGGTTACTTGCCCCTGCTTCCACCTTCTTTATACTTCCTTATTATATTATGATTTGTGACAGGAGGTTCTAGTTCATCCATGCAGGACTCCTGGCATTTTTGCCCAAATTCCAGCTCTTTGGGATGGACTGCTCTTGATCTTGGAGGAGGTGATCCTTGAATATTAACCAGCTTTCTTAGGCCCCTCTTCCCTCTGGGGCCTTATCCCATGGGACTCTACCAAGCAGATACCTGAAGAGGCCCAAGTCTGCTCTCCTGAAGTGCAGCGCTATGATCTTGATTTTGCCCTGCTCTGTTCTCTTACGATCCTGAACTCTACTATCTCACAGTCACTGTAGCCTTCAGCCTTCACATCCCAAATGACTGCCTCCTCATCTGTGAGTGCGACAGTCAAAGACCCTCTCCTCATTTGCTCCCCTATCACTTGGATTAGGAATTTGTCATTGATGCTCTCTAGGAACCTCCTGGATTGCTTATGCCCTATCATGTTGTCCCTCCAGCACACATCAAGGTGGCTCAAGTCCCCCATGAAGACCATGGCCTACAAACATGACGCTGCTTCTAGCTGTCTGCAGAAGGCCTCATGCACTTGTTCGTCCCGGTCAGGCAGTCTGCAGCAGACACTCACTACAATGTCACCCATACCAGTCTGCTCTTTAATCCTTAACCTATACACTCTCAGTTGGCTCCTCATCAATCCTCAGGAGAGCTCCATGCATTCCAGCGGTTCTCTCACATAAAGCTCAGCCCCTCCTCCTGTCCTTCCTAAAGGGACTGTATCTCAGCATATCTCTATGTTCTCAGGCATGTGAATTTTTCCAGAGGAGGGCAACGCAGCTGTTGAAAGGGCTGGAAGGCATGTCCTATAAGGAGCAGCTAAGGACTTTGGGTTTGTCTAGTTTGGAGAAAAGGAGGCTGAGGGGCAACTTCATTGCTCTCTACAGCTTCCTGAGGAAGGAATGTGGAGAGGGAGGTGCTGAGCTCTTCTCCCTGGGATCCAGTGATAGGACGCATGGGAATGGTTCAAAGCTGCACCAGGGCAGATTTAGATTGGACATTAGGAAACATTTCTTTACCGAGAGGGAGGTCAAATACTAGAAGAGGCTGCCTAGAGAGATGGTCGATGCCCCATGCCTGTCAGTGTTTAAAAGGCATCTGGCCCATGCCTTTAACATGCTTTAACTTTTGGTCAGCCCTGAAGAGGTCAAGCAGTTGGACTAGATTATTGTTGTAGGTCTCTTCCAACTGAAATATTCTATTTTATTCTAACATGTGGACTATCACTTCTGGATGAAAGATGGTATTTCTTACTATGCGTTACGTTTTGTTCTGCTGTATTAGTTATTACATAGCTGTATGTCAGTCAGCACTAATGCTAACAAGTAAATAACAACACAACTCTGCAGACCAGCCAAAAGCATCTGCCCATACCAAAACCTATGGCCATTCAAATTTATCGTTGAATTATCTCTACTGAAAACATTGAATAATCTAGTAAAGACAGTACTTAATCATCATATGCTTAGGTAATGCATCAAAACGTAAGTCATACTACCACCGTGAAGGTATTTATCATTTGACATTTTTATTTATTTCATTAGCACAAGTCATCATATGTGGAATATGCCTAAGCCTACATGAAATGCTTTCCTACCTCCAGGCATAATCTGACCAACATCCTGTACAGTTAACACTGACAACTTCTCTTCTGTATCCACTCTTATCACGCCAAAACTCAGACAATTCATAGATAACACTGCTTTTCCTGGAGGAGGCCCACCCAATTCTGGAGGTCTGAAAAACATAAAGTCAAATCAGATATGAATCAACAGACCAAAGGCAATATGCTCATCAAAATCATTGTGCAAGTCTCTCAGGCTTGTTATGGTAAAGAGAAATAATGGTTTTTCATTTTAAACAAAGAAGAGTTCAAGATTAATAATATATTTTCACTAGATGAAAAAAGAGCTAGAATAAAACATCACATAGCTTCCTCTGGAAGAGGATTAAGTTCTATTATGGGCAAAGAAGTGTCAAGAGTAAGCATTCAAAGGCTAAATTTTCTAAACACCAGAAAAATTAGGAAGTGGCTTGACACTTCTTACTCTGAGCAGAATTGATTGAGGACCAACAATTCCATTTTGTGTAACTGTTCAACTTTCAGGATGGAACAGAACAAAAGATTCCAGGTGCTATTTTAAAAAAACAGTCCTTTAAGTGCATTTTTTTTTAATTGGGAAATGTCAGTTCTCCCACCAGACAAATTACTCTCCAAAACCTCAAATGTTTTTGTTCCAAGTTTTCTTGAAATTGAGTTTCCGAACAAGCATGTTTTGATCAAAACCACTGTCAAAATATTCCAGCATATTCCATCCATATGTCTATTCATAATCAAAGTCTTTTTTTCAGAGCATCTCTTGCTATCTCCAGAAATTCAATGGTATTTTTCAGGCCAGTTACAAGTAGTTTTTTCCTTTCTTTAGCCCCCTGTTTACAAGACATTGTATATAAGCAATTACTTGAAGATTCAGCATCTTCTTCCTCCCAAGTAAGTTTGATTTTTGGGGCATTTTATAAAAGTCCTCCAGCAACATTAGTGAGGAAAAGACCTCGCTTTCCCAAGCAGTAAAAAAACCCTCTTTTGGCTGACTACTTTTAGAAAATGTTAAACTTTTCAAAGAACACAAAACAAAAATCACCCATCCTTCAGTGAAGGAGATACCTGTGAACCTCAGACTTCCTCTGTCTAGGTCTTTGGGCATCTTTATGTGGCTAATCATCTTTTCTGACTACCATTTTAACACCAGATACACTTCAATAGTCAAGAAATGTTTCAGTTCACTTCTCATAAAAGAGAATTACCTGCGAATAGCAACAGTTAGTGCCTCTGAAGAACTAGCACAGGGACAGATTACTTCTGGTCTCAAACCTCTGGATTGAAATACATTCAGGAATGCATCACATGAAGATATTGACCCTAAAAAGAACAATCACACAATTGGAAACATTTTGCCAAGGGCAGGAAAGCTTGTGCTGCAGGATTTCAAAGTCTATACTTACTCTCAGCTCACCTAATACAAATATGGTTGCATCCATGCACAAAACCAATATACATTTAAACTGCCTTAAAAGACATTCCAGCCTATTATTAGATGTTAGATTTGGAGGAAAAAAAAACCCAAACCCAAACCCTAGTGGTTAACAACTAATTCACTGAATGAAATTCACAACTACATACTCTCTTTCTCTGCCTGCACTCTGTAACACTTAACATCACGAAAGTCCTTCAGTGATCAGAGCATTTTGTCACTAAGTGTAACTGTATCTGTCTGCTTCCTATATAGTTCCCATACAAGCGTTTCTTATGGAGGTCACAGCAGCAAAGCATTTAGAAATGAACATCAAATGCTTCTGACATATCTTCACTTCAGTTCAGAACTCTACCTGGCCTTTAGCACTCAGCCCAAAATGTAAGACGATACCTCATCACTTACAGCTTTGTATCTTAGAGTTGTGGAATTGCAGCACATAATGCAAACCAGCAAACTTCACTGATTATACTACATCCTAGGTATAATTTCATGTCAGTTCATAGAAAAGTATAGCACTGATCAAAAGATGAAGTTATAAAAATGAATTTACACAGCTAAACGTAGCTAAGAAGTGCAAACAGCAATGAACAAGCAGTAGCATCACTAGCATACAAATAGTATTTTACTATAGATCAAACTGCCTAACTTTCTAAGCATCAGCTCAGAAACAGTGCTTACAACAAGTATTATCTTGGCAAGAGGATGTCAAGCTTTCATCTTCTGCCATCACGACTTGCTGACCTCTCAACATGCAACTCCAAGGAATCAGAAATACTCTTGATTTTCTGGTGTATGAGATCCGCAAAATTAAGCAAATAAGGTATATTCTTGCCTGTTGGATAAAAAAAATCTCACAGCTGCTTTCTCAGATTACTGTAAACCATCGCCATATGATCGACAGAAAAAGGCAAGAACCTACTGCATACTCTAAATAGTTGTCAGAGTTTTGAGTTAAGGCTGTGACTGCTCCCATTATTATGTCCTTAACACATGACTGAGACAAGCCCTAGGGGCACATATAGAATCAGACACACTGCAACTCAAAGATTTTACGTCTACATGCAAAACATGAACAATTACTTCAAAACCGGCATTATGATTTACTTGAAATTTTAAAAGCCTCTTTCAAATAACATTCCCAACTATTCTTTATATAAGGAATAGATCCTTCAAAACATTTTCTATGAGAGTTTCGCTACAGTGTCCTTGGTAAAGAAATACTGCTGCTGTTTCTGTTTCGATGAAGATGAACTATAGCCAGTGGTGCTGAGCCCCTACAGTGCAGACCCAGTGTTCTGTGATTTACAGTGTGCTTTAGTTCACCTTGAACTGACACCCAGAAAATGCATCCATACTCACATGGATTAGCTCCATCTGCCACTATTAACATTCGTAAAGAGCTCAGACTGACATCTCTCTGGTCCCTCTGAGCCAAAAGTGACCAGTGCATATCACGTGATTTGACTACTGCTACACGAGCTGAAAGTAAAAAGATAATTACGGTGAGTGCAGAACAAAATGAAGACCAATTATAAAATTATATAAATATTTCTGTGTATTTACATAAATTTATGAAACAAATTACGAACACAGAAAACAAATATGAATGCCAAATATTTAAGTACTATGACACGCATATATTCAGTGTTTCCAGATGGACCTGATTATAGAATTTAAATGTTTACTATAAATTTAAATACTGGGATAAGAAACAGAGTTTCTTTAAAGGTCTATCAGAAGAAGCCATCAACATCACTCATCAATGAATCTATCAGCAGATACAGCACTGAAGTGAGGTACCCAATTGCTAAAGCTGTGGCAAAGAAAGTCAGCTGGATAAAAGAACAGTGGCCTCAGACACAGCAGACATTTTATACAAACAAATTATTTTTTTTTAGTCATCCAAAAAGAGATGGGTTAAGCAAAAATGCTTTAAGGTTACCTTTGTATGAGCAGACTTTCTGTATCCAGGAAAGTGGATTAACCTTCATTAATGCATAGGGAATACTGATGACATGCATCCTGTTCATAACACTCTACAAAAAAAAATATTAAAAAATAAACTTCCAGGTGACAAAAAAACTACACAGTATGTACCAATACTTAAAAAAAAAAAAAAATCATCACAGCTACAGCGTAACTCTTATATTTAACTGTCAGTGAAAACTATGTGTATAGTCAGTAAAAACATGAGCTATGCCTGTACAGTCTGTTACTGAAAAAGTAACACTTTACTCTGACATATAAATATTGAAATATAAATAGTTTGAGAGAGTTTATGACCTCATTCTGATACCAATACTCTAATCCCTAAGAGAAGCAACTTGCTGCAGTTTTTTTCATTCATTTAAATACTCACTGTTAATACCCCATGCCAAAGGCCAGCATCTCTTTTGAAATCCAAGACATTTGTTAGTGTTTCAGCTGAAAGTGAAGGAAAAACTATCAGACTTAAATATTCTTATAAATATGCTTCTTAAGAACTCAAAATATTTGTTAAAGCAACTATGAAACTTCCAACACCACTGACGAATCAAAGCCATGTTGCCATGCCTTCTTGTCTACAACAAACAGGCTGTTTAAGCTGAAAGTGTCTTATTTTACTTAAAACAATCACCTTTAAATTATGATTATAGACTAGATTATTACAAAGTATTTAAGACCCTGTTTTCATTATAATACCACTTCTATGTGTTTTTCACATTTGCCGATGAAATATGCAGACTAAAACTTTAGTTTTGATGCAAAATTTTTCACTTGAACGGGAAAAGTTCAGCTATAGTTGAAAGAATTAAATTTAGTGAGAAATTATCATGGCTGTACCAAACTTTCTTCAATGTTTTCTCTGAGAAATTTGAACACCTTACGTGATTTAAAAAATAGAATCAAAGATTTTAAATCAAAGATTCAACCTGATTTTAGAGGGATATCTTGTATTGATGAGGTGAAAATTGCTTATCACTGAGAATAGCTGCATGCACAAGAAACTGTTCTTTGGGGTATTTATTATTCTTTTTCACTTTTCAGAATGTACACAGCTATTTCCCAATAAATAAAATACTTCAGTAAGTCAGCCACCTATGCATTCATTCTCTGGGCGAGAGAGCTCCAGTTGTTCTGAGACAGGTGCATAGTCTCAGTCGTAAGTCTGTATAGATGGAAAAAATTTTTTCTTGGTCTTCACCGCCAAGGGCTCTAGCCACACTGCCCAAGTCACAGAAGGCAAACGGAAGGACTGTGAGGATGAAAAACAGCCCACTGTAGAAGACCAGGTTCAAGACGAGCTGAGGAACCTGAAGGTGCACAAGTCCATGGGACCTGATCAGATTTATCCACGGGTCTTGAGGGAACTGGCAGATGAAGTTACTAAGCCACTATTCATCATATCTGGCAGTCATGGCAGTCCGGTGAAGTTCCCACTGACTAGAAAAGGGGAAACATAACCCCCATTTTTAAAAAGGGAAATAAGGAATACCCGGGAACTACAGGCCAGTCAGTCTCACCTCTGTGCCCAGCAAGATCATGGAGCAGATCATCCTGGAAACTATGCTAAGGAACATGGAAAATAAGGGAGTGATTGGTGACAGCCAACGTGGCTTCACCAAGGGCAAGTAGCGCCTGAAAAATTTGGTGGACTTCTATGACAGCATTACAGCGTTGGTGGATAAGGGGAGAGCAACAGATGTCATCTACCTGGACTTGTGCAAAGCATTTGACACTGTCCCGCACGACATCCTGGTCTCTGAATTGGAGAGATACGGATGATTGGAGAGATGAACCACTTGGTGGATAAGGAACTGGCTGGATGGCCACACTCAAAGGGTTGTGGTCAATGGCTCAATGTCCAAGTGGAAACCAGTGACAAGTGGCATTCCTCAGGGGTCAGAACTGGGACCGGTGCTTTTTAACATCTTTGTCAGTGACAATGGGATTGAGTGCACCCTCACCAAGTTTGCCAACACCACCAAGCCGTATGGTCGTCACACTGGAGGGAAGGGATGCCATCCAGAGAAACCTGGACAGGCTTGAGAGGTGGGCCCATGCCAACCTCATGAAGTTCAACATGGCCAAGGGCAAGGTCCTGCACTTAGGTCAGGGCAATCCTGAGCAGAAATACAGGCTGGGTGGAGAATGGATTGAAAGCAGCTCTGAGGAGAAGGACTTGGGGGTGTTGGTGGATGATAATCATAGAATGGTTTAGGTCAGAAAGGACCTTGAAGATCATCGAGTTCCAACACCCCTGCCATAGGCACGGACACCTCCCACTAGACCAGGTTGCCCAAGGCCACGTCCAGCCTGGCCTCGAACACCTCCAGGGATGGGACCTCAACAACCTCTCTGGGCAACCTGTTCCAGTGCCTTACCACCCTCAAAGTGAAAAACTTCTTCCTAATGTTCAATCTAAACCTGCCCTCTTCCAGTTTCAAGCCATTCCCCCTCGTCCTGTCACTACAAGCCCTAGTAAAAAGTCCTTCCCCAGCTCTCCTGTAGGCCCCCTTTAAGTACTGGAAGGCCACAATAAGATCTCCCCGGAGTCTTCTCTTCTCCGGGCTGAACAGCTCCAACTCTTTCAGCCTCTCCTCATAGGAGAGGTGCTCCAGCCCTCGGATCATCCTCGTGGCTCTGCTCTGGATATGCTCCAGCAGGTCCATGCCCTCCTTATGTTGGGGACTCCAGAGCTGGATGCAGTACTCCAGGTGGGGTCTCACAAGAGTGGAGTAGAGGGGCAGAATCACCTCCTTTGATCTGCTGGCCACACTTCTGGGCTGCGATCGCACATTGCTGGCTCATCTTGAGCTTCTTGTCAATCAGCACACCCAGGTCCTTCTCCTCAGTGCTGCTCTCCAGCCATTCCCCACCGAGCCTGTATTTGTGCTTGGGATTGCCCCGACCCAGATGTAGGACCCTGCACTTGGCCTTGTTGAACTGCATGAGGTTGGCTTGGGCCCACCTCTCCAGACCGTCCAGGTCCCTCTGGATGGCATCCCTCCCCTCCAGTGTGTCTACCTTGCCAGAAGCCCAACATAAGCTGGCAATGTGCACTTGCAGCCCAGAAAGCCAACCACATCTTGGGCTGCATCAAAAGAAGCATGGCCAGCAGATCAAAGGAGGTGATTCTGCTCCCCTACTCTACTCTGGTGAGACCCCACCTGGAGTACTGCATCCAGCTCTGGGGCCACCAAAATAAGGACACAGACTTATTGGAGTGAGTCCAGAGGAGGGCCACGAAGATGATCACAGGTCTGGAGCATCTTTTCTATGAGGACAGGCTGAGAGAGTTGGGGTTGTTCAGCCTGGAGAAGAGAAGGCTCTGGGGAGACCTTATAGCAGCCTTCCAGTACTTAAAGGGGGCCTACAGGAAAGATGGAGAGGGACACTTTATCAGGCGGTGTAGTGTTAGGACGAGGGGGTAATGGTTTTTAAGTGAAAAAGGGCAGATTTAGATTAAATATTAGGAACAAATTCTTTACTGTGAGGGCGGTGAGGCACTGGAACAGGTTGCCCAGGGAAGTTGTAGAGTATGGGCTGGACGAGCATACAAGGAGGTGAACTGAAAACTGGCTGAACAACCAGGCCCAGAGGGTGGTGACTGGTGGCACAAAGACTAGGTGGAGGCCAGTAATTAGCTGTGTAGCCCAGGGCTCACTACTAGCTCCGGTTCTGTTCAGCATCTTCATTAATGATCTGGATGATGGGGCAGAGGGTATCCTCAGCAAGTTTGCTGATGACACAAAGCTGGGGTAATGGCTGATACACCAGTGGGTTGTGCCGCCATCCAGAGGGACCTCAACAGGCTGAGGGAATGATCTGTCAGGAACCTTGTGAAGTTCAAAAAGGAGAACACTAAGTCCTCCCTCCTGCACCAGGACATGCTGAGAGCCAACCATCTGGAGAGCAGGTTTGCAGAAAGGGCCCTGGGATTCATGGTGGCCACCAAGTTGTATGTGACCCAGCAATGTGCCCTTGCGGCAAAGAAGGCTAATGGTGCGGTGGGAGGAGTACTGTCAGCTGGTCAAGGAGGTGATTCTGAGTCATTGGTATATGATAGAGATAATGACACATTGTGTACTAATTGGCTAGTAATGACATATAACCTAGAAAACAGGCCTGATAGTTTACTGAACACCAGACGAAGCAAGAAGTCTTGTGATGTTGTCAAGGGCAGCTCCTGATAATGAACAAGAACCTGTCTGGAGAAGCGGCTGAAACCGACCCTGCGGTCTGGACAAAGACCAAGGAAGAACTGAGTCTGCGCAAAAGCAAAAGGTTACTTGCGGTGATGAAGAGGAATCGTCAGCCTTCATCCTCACGACCCTCAGCGACCACCACCAGGAGGCAATGCGCAAGCGTAGTTGGGAGGAGTTTATGAAAATGATGTATTAGAGTTAATTTTAATACGAAGCGGGGACAGGTCATGAATATGTATAGGCATGTTCAGAAATCTTATGTTTATGTGATTAAGTACTATATATATTTGAGAAAGCCGCTGCATTGGGTGCGCACGATTGTGGTGGGGCGACCCCCCGTGCTGCCCAGCGCTGAATAAACATACCTACTTTACAACCATCTCGGTTGTGGAGTCTACTTTCCGCGCGTCATATTTGGCGAGCCAGGCAGGAGAATCTCTGCTCGGCTGCGGGATCAACTGCGGAGCGGACGCCCCTTGGCGCGCCCCGAGTACTTTCCTCGGAGGAGCCTCCACTCCCAGCTGCTCACCGCGGGAGTAGACAACAACCTCCTGAAGCTGCGGACAAACGGTATGTTTGAGGGGGCCAGTAAGTCGTAGGGGACGCCCACGCTTGGCCGGGGCCGCTGGTAAATCGCGCAGAGACGTCTGGCGTGCAGCATAGTCCCCGTATGGAAGGAGGGTACCCTGTACGGTAGTAGGGGGATTCGCTGACCGATAGAGCGGCCGCTAGCGATCTTGGGAGTAGATCGAGTGAATCCGAGGTTATCGCTGCATTCCGGCAACGGGAGCCAGGACGGACCTGCTAATGACTGTATAAGAAGCAGGAGAAGGGTAAGCGAGCCTCATATAATTAGCAGCTGCTGGAGGGATAACAACTAGAGTGGGAACTGCATACCTTATCTATGAAACGCCCGGGTATTTTATGATAAAAGTATTTGTGTGCATGTGTGTGTGCTTGAAACACAGCGCAGCTGTGAAGCGAGTGGGAGTCCTGATTTGCGTTCCGTGTCTCTGCAAGGAACACGGCCAAAGACGGACAGTACGCCTGAAACGTTTGTAAGAGTAGTAAATGTTTTGATATATGTAACCCGCTATATTGGTGTGGACCTGTGACAAACAGTTAATGGTTTAAGATTTAAGTTATACGTGCATTTGGTTATTGTTCTAATTGAAATATTCTGTGGTGTGAGTGAGAAGTGTAACGGGCCCTTTTGTGTGACCGAGTGAGTGTTTGAGCGAGTGAGATGCAGCATAGCTGCAGAGCGAGTGTGGAGTTCTGATCCGCGGTTCCGTGTTCTCCGCGAGGAGAGCGGCCGGAGACGAACGAAGCGCATGACAAACTTGAAACAGTGTTACTCGAACCAAGTATTAATCCTCGGTGTCCCAAGTATCGGGGCCCTGGCTGATCATCAAAGTGACAGAACAGGGAGAGTCTCCGGTGGTTTGGACTCGAAGTTAAATGAAGGAGGGAACTGGGTAAGTTGCAGAGGGTAAGTGGTTGAGTGTAGGCAGAGAGTTTAATTTCAGAGCTTTGGGACGTGTGGGAGGAGGACTGGGAAAGGACCAGAAAAGCTTGTAAGAAAAGATTTGCGTGGAAGTTAAAGAAAAAGTAGAAAATAGAAGGCAACATGGGTAACACTCAGGGGGGTATTCTTAAGAAAAGTCCCTTGGGTTGTGTGCCTGCTCATTGGAAAGAGATTGCTGGAACTGGAGGTACAGAAAGTAAGAAAACTCTTATTAAGTATTGTAATCAGTGGTGGCCACTGTATAAGTTAGAAGATGGAGCTAAGTGGCTGCTGAATGGATCATTAGACTATAATACTCTTTTGCAATTAATGCTATTTTTGAGAAGAGAAGTGGGATGAAGTATCATATGCAGATATGTTTTTTACCCTCCGAAATCATCCGGAGTGGCAAAGGGACTGTGGAATGGTGCCGCAGCAGGACCCTATGGTATTTGCTCTCGAGTGAGAGAATAATAAAGAACACAAGGGTAAATTGAAGCGGTGTTGCTCGGCATGTAGTATTGGACAGAGGTGTACTAAAATAAATAAGATTCATCAAACATCAGAACAAGATCTAACTGATTTGCTTAAGCCTCCCCCTCGGTCACAGGAACGAGATGTGGACTTGGATAAAGCCTCCTCCCCTCCGGGCAGCCCTGTACCCTCCCGTACTAGGAGAAAGCATACGGCTTTACAGGCACCACTCTGAGAGGCAGTAGGGCCTGATGGAGGGACAATGTTATCAAGGTACCTTTTTCTACTACCGATTTGGAAGCATGGAAAAGGGTTGCCAAGGATTACAGGAATGATCTGGTAAGTGTAACCAAATATTTCCAGTTTATCATAAAACAACATAACCCCGATTGGAATGACATACAGTTACTATTAGAATATATGACGGAAACAGAAAAACAAACGATTTTAAAGGTTACAGGAGGGGATGTTAAAGAATACCTCCCCCTGCAGAATCCAAAGTGGGATCCGAATAGGTCAGCACATATGGAAAGGGCCATTCCCAAGACTATCAACTGGTCAGTATTATATGCAATTAAGCAAGGCCCTTCCGAGTCACCATCTGAGTTCCTGGACCGACTGAGGGATGTGATGCGCCGCAGTACACCACTGGATCCTGGGTCAGAGGTAGGAATACAGCAACTAGTTTCTTTGCTTTTGGGCCAGTCTACAGGAGCTACGTATTCAGTTTTAAACCAAGCTTTGATGCCCTTGGGGAATGACTATATTGTAGTAAAAGGGGCAACTGGCCAAAGTGAAAAGGCATATTTTTGTGAACCTTTGAAGTATAAATTGGGAAAACAATGGGGCATCCATAGGTTCCTTTATATGCCTAACTCCCCAAAAGCACTTTTGGGAAGAGATTTGTTGGAACAATGAGGTGCAGTAATTAAATTTGAAAGAGGAGACATTACTCTGGAGGTAAATGACCAACAATATATTCAAATAATGAGTTTGTCTCTAGCTAGTGTGCCCATGCAAGGAGAAATCAGCGAAGGAATCACAAATCGGGTATACCCCGGGGTATGGGCCACTGATGTACCCGGAAGAACAAAAAATGCTTCACCTGTTGAGGTCAAACTCAAAGAAGGACAACAGCCGGTAAGAATCAAACAATATCCCCTGAGGAAAGAGGACAGGGAGGGAATTCGACCAATAATAGAAAAGTTTTTACAACTGGGGTTGCTAAGGGAATGTGAATCTGATTTTAACACTCCCATATTACCTGTTCGTAAACCCGATGGGTCATACCGGATAGTCCAGGACTTACGGGCTATAAATAAGATAACTGAAAACCTTTACCCAGTAGTGGCGAATCCATACACTTTATTGACTGTATTGACACCTGAACTAACCTGGTTTACTGTTTTAGACCTGAAGGATGCCTTCTTTTGCCTCCCTCTCCATAAAGCCAGCCAGAAAATATTTGTATTTGAATGGGAAAATCCTAAAAGTGGGCGCAAAACTCAGCTTACCTGGACAGTGTTACCACAAGGGTTCAAAAACAGCCCCACTATATTTGGTAATCAACTCGCAAAAGATCTTGAATCTTGAGAAGCCCCGTCTGAGGAAGGAAAACTATTACAGTACATGGATGACATCTTGATTGCCACCAAAACAGAAGATGCTTGTACGACCTGGACGGTGAGTCTACTGAATTTTTTTGGGGCTCCAGGGATACCGGGTATCCAAGAAGGTGGCCCAAGTAGTGCAGTGCAAGGTGATTTATTTGGGCTATGAAATCAGTGCTGGACAAAAAACTTTGGGACGGGCCCGAAAAGAGACAATATGCCAAACTCCAAGGCCGCAAACAGTGAAAGAATTACGAACTTTCTTGGGAATGACTGGGTGGTGTCGGCTGTGGATCTATAATTATGGGTTGCTTGTCAAGCCCCTGTATACACTAACAACCACTGAACAGAAATCCCTTAAATGGACTAAGGAGACCATACAGGCCTTCGAGACGCTAAAGAAGGCCTTGATGTCAGCTCCAGCCTTAGGACTCCCAGATGTGAGTAAGCCGTTTTTCCTTTTTTCTTATGAAAAACAGGGAATTTCCCTAGGAATATTGGCACAAGACCTAGGCCCATATGGGCGAGCAGTTGCCTATTTTTCCAAGCAAATGGATACAACTGCAAAGGATTGGTCTGGATGCTTGCGAGCAGTCGCAGAAACATCCAGGAAGCCTGGAAATTCACCCTGGGCCAGAAAATGACTGTGTTAGTGTCCCATACAATATCTGCAGTACTGGAAGCGAAAGGTGGCAGGCTATAATGGTAGAACAAGATGATGTGGAAATTGTAGTCACTAACATTGTCAATCCAGCCTCTTTCCTCAGTGGGAATACGGGAGAACCAGTCCATCATGATTGTCTGGAGACCATCGAAGCAACATATTCAAGTCGCTCGGACCTGAGAGACAGTCCTCTGGAAAACACAGAAAACTGGTTCACGGATGGAAGCAGCCATGTCCTAAGTGGTAAAAGGGCAAGAACATCAAACATGCAGAAGAGATCCTGAAACTGTTGGAGGCAGTCCAACTCCCTGAGAAAGTGGCGATTATGCACATTAAAGCGCACCAGAAAGTAAACTCGGAGTTAGAAAGAGGAAATGAGCTGGCGGACAGAGAGGCAAAACAGGTAGCCAAAGCAAAGGTAAAAACTGAAGGGGCTTTGGTCCCTGATGTACGAATCTCCCTAGAAGGTAAGCCAGAATACACTAAGGAAGATCAAAAGCTTATCACAGATCTAGATGGGTCATATAATAAAAAGGGATGGGCTCTCACCCCACAAGGGAAGCTAATCATTCCCTCCTATCCAACATGGTCTCTAATAAGAGAAGAACACAGGAAGAGGCAGGGGGGGGCAGAGGCCTTATATAAACACCTAATTAAAGAAATTGTAGCTAGAAATTTATACACCGCTGTGAGACAAGTGACTCAGCAGTGTGATCTTTGCCTCCAGACTAATCCCAAGAATACCTCCAAACCAGAAATAGGCCAAATTGGGAGAGGCAGCGGGCTGGGGCAACAATGGCAGATTGATTTTTCAGAACTCCCAAGAAAAGGGGGGTATCAATATTTATTGGTATTAACTGATACCTTTTCAGGTTGGCCAGAAGCATTCCCCACCAGGACAGCCAAGGCTCGGGAGGTAACCAGAATATTAACACAAGAAATAATACCACGCTTTGGGGTTCCAGCAACCACATCTTCTAACAGAGGGCCACATTTTTTCTTAAAAGTAGTACAAATTTGAAACTTAGACTATGAAGGTAAAATGTGGACCAAGATTTGTTTGCATTTTGTCTGTCTACACCTAATTGGGGTGGTTGCTTGGCAAAGAAATTCTTGAGTAAAGATGACACCTCATGGGGGTTTTCTGAGCTTTGGGAAAAATTAANTACTACAAAATCGTATGGTCCTAGATTTATTGTTAGCCTCACAAGGAGGAGTATGCACAGTAATTAATGCCAGCTGCTGTATGTATGTAGATCAGAACGGATGGGTTACTATAGATTTGCAGGAAATCCGGGACCAAATGAAAATCTTACATAAAGTGAGTGAAGATGACGCCTCATGGGGGTTTTCTGAGCTTTAGGAAAAATTAACCTCTTGGCTACCAAACCTAACATAGCTAAAACAATTATTTGTTATGATGATTATACTTGTGATTTTGTTTGTAGTCCTTTGTTTAATAGTCCGGTGTGCCCTATTGTGTTGTCAGAACACAGGTGACTCTTATAGCGAGTGGAAGAAGAATCAACTACGACGGAGATTAGAGACTAACAAGTATTTTGAAAAAGTATAAGATTATATAGTACTGTAGTGTTATAGTGTTAGAATTAAGGGTAGTAAAAGAATTTACTAATCTTTTAGAAAAGGGGGGACTGAGTCAGGGGTATATGATAGAGATAACGACACATTCTGTACTAATTGGCTAGTAATGACATATAACCTAGAAAACAGGCCTGATAGTTTACTGAACACCAGACGAAGCAAGAAGTCTTGTGATGTTGTCAAGGGCAGCTCCTGATAATGAACAAGAACCTGTCTGGAGAAGCGGCTGAAACCGACCCTGCGGTCTGGACAAAGACCAAGGAAGAACTGAGTCTGCGCAAAAGCAAAAGGTTACTTGCGGTGATGAAGAGGAATCATCAGCCTTCATCCTCACGACCCTCAGCGACCACCACCAGGAGGCAATGCGCAAGCGTAGTTGGGAGGAGTTTATGAAAATGATGTATTAGAGTTAATTTTAATACGAAGCGGGGACAGGTCATGAATATGTATAGGCATGTTCAGAAATCTTATGTTTATGTGATTAAGTACTATATATATTTGAGAAAGCCGCTGCATTGGGTGCGCACGATTGTGGTGGGGCGACCCCCCGTGCTGCCCAGCGCTGAATAAACATACCTACTTTACAACCATCTCGGTTGTGGAGTCTACTTTCCGCGCATCAATTCTTCCTCTCTACTCGGCACCGGTGAGGCCTGCAGTACTGTCTATTTCTGCCTATTTCTCCACAGTACAAGAGAGGGATGGAGCTACTGAAGTGAGTCTAGTGAAGGGCCACAAGGATGACTAGGAGACTGGAGCACCTGGAAAAACTTTATGTGGGGGTAACTGAGCACTGCCACAAGTTGCCCTGAGAAGTTGTGAAGTTTCCATCCTTGGAAATATTGAAAAGCCATCTGGATGTGGTCCTGGGTAACTGGCTCTAGGTGGCCCTGCTTGAGCTGAGGGTTTGGACCAGATGACCTCCAGAGGTCCCTTCAAATCTCTACCATTCTGTAATTCTGCATGTCACAAGATACATTAGCTTACACTACCCCATTATGGGTCAAAACATGAGATTCTTCCAGGAAACAGATTTCAAAGGGAAAAGTTTTTGGTTAATGGTAGCACAGATGAACTCTATGCACATAGATCAGGTGCAGTTCTTTGCTATTCATTGAGAGAATGACTGAAAACAAGATCTCTCTCTGTATTCAAATCCCTATTGAGATGTTCTTTTCTAGGACATGAGTAACGCATAAGAATTCCCTTCCTTTTTGAAAATAGGAATTACTGTGGCCAAAATTGTGAAGTTGCAAGAAGCTATAAACAAAACAGAAGGCAAAGCTTTATACTGGGTATGGTCTATACAGAACACAAACCTCGTGAAAGCATCTCTAGCATGCGGCAATAGAAATCTGAAAAATGAACAGGCAGGAGGACAAGAGAATTCAGTATTGTCTGTGAAGATCTGAAATGTTAACGGCTAGCAACACTACTCCACTTTTTTCTCAAAATGAAGATGTGTAGACCCCTTCAATCCATAATTGGCTGCCATCATCCTTTCAGGATTCAGGAACCGCTGTACAATCCTTTACGTACAAGCTGGGTGCACCCTCCCCTCTACCAGCATAGTTCTTGTAGTTAGCAACTGTGACAGGAAGGTGTCCTGAAATGAAAATGGAAAACAGTCCTCTTTGATGATAAGTAAAAAGAGTACAGATATCTGACTGTGAAAACCTCTTTTACCCTATCATACTACTTATGTGGACTTTGGAGCACTACAGCCGTAAACCAAGGAGGGGAACCTCCTCCTGAAGGAGGAAGAAAAAAAAAAAGTGAAAGAGAGGACAGTTAGTAACTGTTAGTAATCTGCTCATGCCCTCAAATGCACTATCCAGAATCGCAGATCTAGCTGAAGTAATTGGACCAGATGACTTGCATTAGGACTTGTGATCTAGGTAGGCAGGGTCATCAAAAGTGCAAGAGCAGTAAAGCCAAGCAAGTCAGGGCATTTTTAACATGGTAACTCTCAGATCAAGCCTCTTTCAGGGGTCAAGTGTCACACTCCTAGGAATCACAAAGTAGAAGAGTGATAAGGACTATGATGCATATTACATCTCACCTAGTCATGACTGGGTTTCAAGTCAAGACTTCAAAAGGCCTTACCCCTTTGGTCAACAACTGCAACTCCTTCTCCTGAGAGATAAGAAGCTGCGTAACTGACACCAGCCTGTCTGCATGGCACACCAGTCCGCACTGTTAGAGCAGCTACAACTGGAACTGGCAGCATCCAAAGCTATTCAAAGAGATCCAAGCTACTCAAATGGCCTCTAGGATCAGTCTAAGAAAGCTCCCTCAATGTCTGCTGGGAGGGCTCTTCTAATGCTGCACATGAGCATCTCGAATCGGCCCCCTTATGACTTCATAAAGCGGCCAGTGTGTTCAAAAGGGATTAAGGAGGGCAAAACAGATTCATAGAAAAGCTGTTTTCAAGAGGATGAAAAGTCAGTATAGCTCTTACCACCGACTAGCAAATTTGTTAAGATTGAAAAATCCAAACGCTTGAATAAAATCAATAAGGATCTGAGGTTAAAGAAATTTTAATACACATTGATTATGATCCCACAAGTGGCTTCTTACTTTCCTTCACATATCACACCAATTATGAATGAGGAAGTTTGTCTTTCCCTTTGCAGTTAAAGGTACTACTGCCTATCTAAAGTTCTTTCAAGACAGTAAACATGATTTTGCAACATAAATTGTCTGAATATTCAAAGCTATGAGTATCATTTTAAAGTTGTACCTATCTAACTTACCTTCTGAATAACCACATGCCTGAGTCAATGCATGACAGTGTGCCAGCATGGAAGCATGAGATATAGTAATGCCCACTGTGCTGCCCTCTTTACTTGTTTTGTACTGAAAAGAGAAAGTTTGCACAAGCATTAGATTAACAACAAAATCTAGAAAATTTACAGTAGTGAACTGAAATAATATTTTATTATAAAAATGAAGTGAGCTTTTAAAAAAAATCGAAAACGTAGCACAAAAGATACATTTATGTTCAGAAAATATACTAATATCATATGAAATCTGACTGTTTCTCTACACCAATTAAAGAAATTTTCCCAGGGATCCAAAAATGCCAATTATCCCCTATCTTCAATCTTACTCAAAACAACCACTCAAATGACAGTTTGCCTGGCAACCTTGAGGGAAACATTCTTGTTCCACAGTTAAAAATATTACAGTCACCTCTTTCACTGCATCAAGATATTAAAGGAAAAAAACGTGCTGTGACAAACTACAATAGAGTAACTGTAAGTTAGGCATATTATACTGGATCACCTCAATGTAAGCAATCCCAGCACTGGCATCCCGTACTTGCGGATGCCAGTCCTTAGTCGGTTTTGCCAGATGCTTCCCATCAATCACAAACCAAATGAGATGAGGCCAGCCTTCAAAGAAAAAGAAAAGTTACTGTCATTACAGTTCCAAAAATATTTTTTTTTCCTAGTATTCAGGGATAACAGGAGGCAAGCAAAAGCTGCAGCATCACCACCCTGACAGGAAGAACCAGCACTAAGTACCATCTTGACAATGAAGGCCGTTCTTTATATGGCAGTTGTTTTTCATATGTAAACTAGAAGCATGCAAGAAAACTCAAAGATTACTGTTTAATAGCAACAATGGATACACCCACTTTTTACCCTATGAAGAAATTTGAGTAGTTTAAAACATACCTTTGAACGTAACCACCTCACCAGTCTGAGCTTTAGGAAGGCCTTTTTGACAGGCATCAGTGGTTAAAGCTAGTGTTACTCCACAGCTGCCCAAAAGAAATCCAATCTGCTGGCTGCCAGCGTCCTACAGAAAAACCATGTTATAGCAAAATTACAGATAATGAAGCTTTTGTACAGTTTACTGTAACTTTTCCATGTTTAGAAAATATGAAGCCAACTTATATCACAGGAAAAAACAAGCTTCTAGCCCGTAAGACTTTTTATGGAGGACAAAAGACTGAAGTCTATGCTCAAAAGGCTTAGTTTTACTTAGTGCCAACTAAATTAGGTTTGGCAGCAGATCTGGCAAGCAATGGTAGCAAAGTAGTGTTAAAAGCAATGGTTGTGTATCCCTCTCCAACCCAACAGAGTTGTTTATAAGTTCTGGTAAAACAGAGAGCTGATGCTGTCCCGAAGCACTGAAGAGCACAGCCTGTAGCTTTTCGGCTCTTCCCTAATAATCAAAATGTGTGTGGGATTATACCGATATTTCCACTAACTATGGTGTCTCTGCCTGCCTGTGCTCTCATTACTCAGCATGACAGCTGAAAAGACAGCATTTCTGTGTTATATTTTGAGAAACACTTTCACACAGCTTTTCAAAATTTAAAATAATTTCTGCAGTTACTTATTCCAAAATAGTTAACTTATTAGCTTCAAACTATCTCCCCCCTTCCCTAACTAAATATTAAACACTTTCCAAGCATAACATGCACTGAGTAGTTCAGCTAATGCACCATACTGCTTTCAAAAGTGCAGGCTCCTAGGGGTCCCATATAAGGACTATAGGATTTAGACATCCCCCAACTTTATTTATTTAAGAAACCATAAAAATGTTGGATGTATTTGCCTACCTTTCTTGTTAGTGGAACTTCTATTGGGACAGGAATAAGTTCCGCCAGGAGACATCCATAAAATGCCACCATAAACATAACCGGATCACTATTAGGAAATACGAGAGCTACCTACAAAAATACATTAAAATAACAAGAAATGGGTTTTGTTGTCATTTTCGGGGGGAGGGCTGCTTTTGTGGGAAAAAAAATCTTCACAACAATGTTAAGGTTCATATTTAAACCAGGAACAGAAATACTAAATATTGTGATAACATACTATTACAAGTCATAGGCTTTTCTTTAGCTAATGCTGTTCCTCACTGTCTATTTTATCCATACAGACCATTTCAAATAGAAGCCTACCCGGTCTCCAGGCTTCAGTAGTGGTGCATTCTTAGTGATTAGCTTGTTTAACAGGGTATACGCTAACTTCAAGCTTCGACTCCACAGCTTGCCTAAAGAAAAAAACCCACAATACAGAAATATAAAAATAGAGACAAAAATTTTAACATTTAACAGGCAAACCTCAGTGCCTTATATATGCATTAGGCAAGTTGTTTGTATTAGAACAGGGTCAAGAGGAACATAAGCAAGTAATTGGGGAAAAGCAAACATTACTCTTGTGAAAGCCATTCCATCTCACAAATCTACTGATTTCTCCCAATGTTTCAGTGCAAGTGTACACACACACACACATAGAGTCTGACTGATGCAATCTAACTGCATTTCCAAAAGGCACTTAACAAGACTCCTTCCTAAGGGCTCTTAGCAAACTGCTTGGGATAAAAAGAAAAATCATAAACTGGACAAAAAATTAACTGAAATTTTAGAAACAAAGGGTAGGAATAAATGCCACAATATCTGTCTCTCTGAAATGCCAGTTCAGTGCTCAGTAGTGATCTACACAGCTCTCAATAATTCAGAACAAAAACCTATTCCAAGCTACTAAATACAAGGACAACAATCTAACTACTTATTTGACACAATATAAAAATCAATTTTTAATTTGCAGCCCCCCCCTCAAAAAAAGAGCTTTACTAAAAAAAGCTATTTATAAAAAATTGAGCAACAGCAAAACCATTCCACTGTAAATAGTAAATCAAAGCAAGAAGAACTCCCCAAAGAAATATGCCATGGCAAACCACATGCATCTGGAACTCAGCTTTCTAGTACAGAGTCTTTATCATGGACTGACATCCACACTCAATCCCTTCAGATCATGAAGCAACCATCAGTTATTTTGCGTTTATCAGTCTCAAACTTCTTCAACTCAACTGTTGGGTTTTTTTTCTGTGTAATTTCCAGTTATAAAAAAAAAAAAATTACACAGGAATCAAGTACATCAAATGCAGTGCAGCTGGCAGAGAGTCCAAGTACAA
This sequence comes from Anarhynchus alexandrinus, assembly GCA_008711295.1. Lineage (NCBI taxonomy): Eukaryota > Metazoa > Chordata > Aves > Charadriiformes > Charadriidae > Anarhynchus > Anarhynchus alexandrinus. The sequence continues at coordinate 92,520 of VUYV01000405.1, forward strand.
TTCAGAGCTTGGCTTCTTTTTAGTTTGTCTTTTGTTTTTGTTTTTTTTTTTTTAATATAAAACTAAGTATGATATTCTAATCAATTCTCAAAGCTCCAATGCAAAGTAATGAAACTAATGCAGCTGCTCAGTTACATTTCCTGTAAGCATACTTCATCTGTAAGAATGCATACAAGTAATTTTAACATTCTAACATATTATACAATGATATGCTGCAGATAGCTGTCCCGAGGGACACAATTATCTTCCAAAAAATGCCATTACCATAATACTTCCACTTCAAGGCAAGTTTCCCTTCCCACAATAACATCCTTAATATGCTGCTGAAGTATGAGTCTTCTCTATAAGGACATGCAATAACATGCTAAAATTTAATATCTGCTCTAGGAATCTGAAGAGTCCATTATTAGTCATTTGTTACTTCTTCCTCTTTTACACCAGGCTATTTTTTGTTTTCTTTTAAGGCAAAAAACCCCACAATTGTTTGAAATTTACAAATACCCACTTGTAAAGAATCAATATCATATACATTTTCCCTTCATTAACTTTCTTTAAAATGTTTTTCACATGAAATGAATTAATAATTTGCATTTGAATAGCAATCAAAAAGTAACTACCATGAGCACAGTCCCTCTTAAGTAGAGCAAATCATTCATTCCACAATGAATGCCTAATTCTTCCTACCATAGGTAAGCGTACAAATAGCTTTCCCAGTCGTATCCAATGCTGTCAGACAAGGGGCTTTCGGTTGGGTAGTTCCCCAGCGCTGCAGGGCAGCCAGCAGAGAAGGTGGCCAGTTGGTTACCACGCCTAAGGGTTCACCTTTAAGTACATTCATTTGGTTTCCTTCAGGCTTTGGTTGATTTGGGTCAGGCTGTTGCACTAAAACCAGAGCACAGTAAAATATCAAATGTCAATCCTTACAAAATGTGCAAGTTACACTTAATAGACTATTCTACGAAGCATTCTCACCTTCTTCTTCCTCACAGCTATCATTACCTTCTCCTCTGCTTTATGATGATGTTATACTAATCCTCTGTTGGCTTCACAGAAAAAGGATTACCATCACTTTGGAGTTCTGATTCTGCATTATTCAAAAGGACCTGGCCACAGGAACAGAATTTGACTCTCTAGTTCACTCTTTTTCTCTACTGTGGAAAGATTATATTTTCTGCTGTTTGTTCTGCACATCCATTTAAATGTCAAGAAGTGTTATCAGAGAGAATGGCTTCAATGACAATTTATTTTTGCTGCACCAAAATCTCAACAGGTGTTGAAGAATGACACTATTCTGTCACAATATATATAGGGGGAAAAAAAAGCCAAATTAAATGCTCCTGGTATGGATTACCTACAACTAAAACTGTACCACTCACAGAATATTTTGTTTGATTTCCAGGTCATTTCTCTCAACTGTGGAACACTGCAGGGGTTGTACGCCATTTGCTCTCCGAGTAGCCTGCTGTTAAAATCCCTGTCCAAGCTGCTGAAGAAGGTGAAGTACCTTGATCTTAGTTAGCAAAACAAAGTCATAGTTGGATTTAGCTAACACGAAATCTATGCAATAACTAAAATTAAAAGTTCAAAGTGATGATCTCTGCTCTCCACAATGACGTACATGCAACCTCAACAAAAGCGTGCCTGAAAAATCTTCAGCGAAAACTAGAACAGCAGTCACTTTATATCTTAAAGTATCAAACAAACAGCACAGAGAATCTAGTAGCAGCTGCTCAAAAATGTCACAGAGAACAAAATTTTCACTTAATCTTTAGGACTAAAAGAACAGAACAGAAATCATTCTCCAAAATTAGCTGATGCAGCTGTTTTAAAGGCAGCTACATATTGCTAAGCAACTTCTACGTTCGTTAGAGATGCTTTTCTTTCTGCCTAGACACATGCATTCAGAGAAAAAAAAGAGTGTTTTTTAGCTGAGCAACATCTGCAAAGCACAAACAAGCACTATCCTTTCATGTAGTGCACAGACAAGACATATTACACAGTGCACTCAATGCATTTAATTCCTCTGAACCTCTAAAATAATTAATGTTTCTGGATTTCAAGAATAGGATATTAACATGCATACAAACAGTATTATCATAATAAATTCCAGTTACTAGCAAGTAACTAACTAGAAAGTAACTAACTCATCTTACTGTATTTGAGCACTGACCAGCTACAAAGCAGCTTTCCAGAGTAGGATGTGGGGGTGCTTGTAGACAAGCAGCTTGAATGTGAGCTGCCAAAGAGGCTGTGGAATCTCCATGTTTGGAGATGCTCAGAACTGGACAGGACATGGCCTTGAGCAGCCTGATTTAGTTAGACCTAGCATATGACCTTTCTCTCTCCAATGAAACAACTCCACCATGATTTGTTTTCTATGGGGAAGAGAAAAAGAAAACACTTGCTAAAAGTATCAGTTCTTTCATGAACCACTTACACAGAGTGAAAAATGTATTTGAAAGAAAATTAACCTTCTAGAAGTTCTTCAAAATCATCAACAAAAAACTCTTTCAAAGGTGGTCGCTTTGGTCGTTTCAAGGTATTTAGAAGCTGCTGGATTTTAGAGGACACTCTGCTATTCACTGGTACACCTGCCAAACAGAAAAAAATTATTACTTACCATATATTAATAAACATATACTAAAACACATGCTGCCACATTGCTGACAACATCAATCTAAGCTCAGTGCAGCTTTCAGGTGGAAGAGTCATTCAAGATGAGCAGCTTGTTTGGAAAAAAACAGCTTTAATCAGCAACAGTTTCAACCATGTTTTAAAATATTGCTGATCCCTAGCTACTTGGCTGATGCATATACCTTCTCACACTTTAGTTTAGCTTTTCAAACTGCTGACTCCATGGGATTCCAATACAAACCTGAAGAATGTTCTTTTCTTCAAGAGTCTCTGTATTTGCTACATCTTAACATTTATTCAGTTCTGAAAGTCTGAGAATGCTTGGAAAAAATAAGTGAATCTTTCAATATTTTACAGGGCTAGCAAAAAATAATCACAACACAAAACAATGTTGAATACTGATTTTTATTTGTATGCATGATATATTTATTTTAAATTAAATATAAATGTGTTTATTTATATTTATTGAAATATAAACCTCTGGGGCAATATAAAATTAAAGTGTGAGACTAAAGGGCTTACATTGCCTTTTACTATTGAAATATACAGAAATGCAGACATGCCTCCCACCAGCAGAACACCGGATATGCAGTATAGTTTCCTCTCCTGTGGTAGACTGACAGATACACCATACTACTGGAAAGCTTTGGAGGGGCAGACACATAGCACACGATGGGTGTAAAGCTCTGTTATGCATTTGCTTATTCAGAAAAAGGGACATAGATTGAAAGATAGGAGGTTTATAATATAATCACCATCTGCAGTTTCCAAAATGCTGCTGTTGTAGCCTCTGGGAACTCCTCGTACTGATGCTACCTGTGGACGCTCATGATGTAAATGCTCCACCAGGCCAGTGGTTACATCCGGAGGTGCACAGTGGTTATCTGTAGAAATGGAAGATAGACATGGGAGCTCATCAGTCATCTTAAGAATCAATATCTCCAAAGTTGCTTCTTACAGCATTCTTGCTGTTTTCTTACGTGTTTTTAACAAAACTCTAATTTCTCCAATCAAACTGTAACCAAAATGTTTTAGATACAGGGGGAATCCTGGATAGAACTGCCGTGTCTCTCCAGGGTGCAGAGAAGCTATTCCAACTTTCAAAAGGATCCAAACAAATTCTGACAAATAGAGAGAGTGGTGGGTCAGTCGATCACTTCAAGGTGAAAGCAGGGAGATTCATTATGAGTAAACAGCACAAGCCTACAAAGAAAGCCTGTCTCATGTCTCTCAGAAGAAATTCAGGCACTCAAAGTCTCACCACAAAACTGGAATGACTGATCTAAGGCCCATAGGAAGAGAAAGGGACAAAAACTTAAGGTTTAAAAGATGGGAACTTTTGCCCCAGGATAACATGAAGCACTTATCTACATTCTGCAAGCTATAAGAGGAAGACTTTTCCTGAGAAACACAGATTAAGATTTAAGGTGGCAAAGATAGTGCACTTAGATCTGAACACATCTTGAGGACGGACACGGAGAGATGAGAGACTTCCTCAGAGGAAAGTAACTGCTGACTTAAAAAACTGTCACTTGCAGTTTGTAAGACCAGTCACGATTTTCCTTTAGCAGCTTTTTTTACCACCTGTTTTTAACAGTCTCACAATGATACTGTAGGAAAAAGCTTCCTGTTTATGTTGTGGTACAGACACAGTATATTCTTCACTGGGGCATCAAGCAATGAGAACAGCTGGAATGCCTGTACCACTCAAAAAAATCTGTGGTGTAGATGCCAACATTGTATACATACACTGCTCACAACAGATAAATTTAGCAAAAGGTTTTCTGAGGCATGAGGTGGTCATCTGTGGCCATGCATGATATGCTGTTTCATTTTAATGGTGTGTGCCATAAGCAATAAATACTTATTTTTTTTTTATGATGTATATTTACATAGGGAAAGCAGCGCATTTCTCAAATCCTCACATACTCACAGGGGCTTGAGAACCATCTTATAACAACCTTGAGGCAAAAGCCTGCTTTGCTTGGAACTGCACCATGTTTCTGTGCTGCAGAACAATGCTTAGGGAATAATGTCGTTCCAAAATTGTGACCTAGATTATGGAACGGTTTTGAATGGAATCACAAGTTAGGAAATGGCAGCATCCGGGAGAAGTGTTCAAACAAGACAAAACAAGAACTGGATGCCCGAAACATTCAGAATCCTAATGAGTAAAAATAGGAGCGCAACAGGAAAGAGCTTAAGAATACAATGCTGCACTGTGCTGGAGGAACTGCTTGGGGTCACGCAGCTCTGCAGTGATACCCCTTAAAGGACCTCAGCATGCCACAAATCCTGCAGAAAGAACTCCTGCCACAAATCCTGCAGAAAGCATAGGGAGAGCCAGGCAGTGCTGTGAAATACATACATTACCCTACCCATTTCGAGGAAACTCAAAGTGCTCATAGCTTTGTTCATAGATTTCCAGAGCTGACATACAAGCCACCAGAACAGCTCTAAGCAGTTTTAGAGGGATCACCAGAAGAAAAAATAAAATCCATTCCCATACTTTCCAATGGTCATCACTGCAATGCCAATTTTTGTATTGCAGAGACATGTCTTGCTAGGCACTAAGCAAGGACCACAAATTCCTTCCATGTGGATAAGGTACAAGGAGGACAAAGTATCACTTAATGTGTCTGACAAATGCCTGAGTTTAGAACCAATAACAAGAAAAGGTGACAACTACGTGTAAAACCAATCTGTATAACCACTTTACAGAGTGTATAGAAAGCCCATGTATTCAGAGTAAATTGAAACGCTTTCACTGTGTTCTATACATTTTTTTACTTGCTTTTTGGTTGGGTTTTTTTCCTTTGCTTTACCAAATTCCCAAAACACAGACTTCACGCAGCATACAAACTAATCACAGAAAAGGACACAGAGTCGAATGTACCTGGTTCCCATACCGCAGTACTAGCCCACAAGTCCATACTTGAATACACCAGCAAGAATTACAATTAGGGATGTATCTGCAGTGTGGCTTCATCAGTGGAAGGCCCCAAAATGGCATTCCTATAGGTGAAGTTGTCACCACTACACATTAAGGTGACTCAAAATGTACGCTCAAAGTGATGCACACATAGGTACAAATATAACAATCAAGAGAGAGGACAAGAGAGACTGAAACACATTATGAGATTTGGTGCACGTATAGGTCAAAAGCTGTGCATAAAGTACAGACACTGAAATACTGAACAGGTGCAGGTTTTACCATGCATATTCCTGTTGGGAAAAAGCAATCTTCTGCCCACATGCATGAAGCAGATATGTGAAATACGAAAGCTCTGCAATTAGATGCTCAGAAAATAACATAAGGAAGAAGCTATTTGGGAACACTTACAGAAGAGCTGCGTGAAGAAATCACACAAAAAATAAGACGACTCAGAAAAGAAACAAAAAACCCATTAACAATCATTCCTAACTGAAAACAAGCAGAAAAAATAGCTATATATGGAGGACATTTAAAAGAAGTTTATTAAATTGTATTGGAACAATAAATAAAAAAATAAAAACAGAGTGCACCAAGACAGCCAGAACACAAAATAGGATCCATGAGCCACTACTTCATTCTTGCATTTTGTCTTCAATAAACCCTTTCAAACTGCTTCTAACACACCTCACTCTTACAACTCCTGTAAAACTGCTTTCAGACCCGCAGCAGTTTAAAATACCTACACTTATAACCCTGCTTCCCCTTAGGAAAATGAATTGTACTTTTAAGTCTTTCAATAAATAGTGGGCCAAATACCATAATAATCCATTTTTCCAGTTATCTAACAAGAGCTGAGTTGGGAAATACCCCACAGTTGAGATGGTGACCTTGAAAAAAACCTAGATGCACTGCTAGCCTTACTCATTTTAAAGAAAATATTACACTAAAAGAAAAAAAAAAAAAAAAA
>VUYV01000405.1:99859-164920 GCA_008711295.1 Anarhynchus alexandrinus
AAAAAAAAAAAAAAGCCCCCAAAACAACATGTAGATGCTGTCCTTGCTTTTATAGCTGAAAGATAAACAGCTCAAAAATAATGCATATTCCTATCTGACTTTATTATAAATACTATAACCTTACACTTCCAACGCAGCAGTCAATTGTTTGGGAATTTAGTACAATCTCATCAATAAAAACACAAGCTGGAAAAGATGAGCTGCAAGGCAACAATTTGCTAAATTTAAATTCTCCAACGTATCAAAATTGTGATTAGTTATTCAGTACATAGTGAAAATACAGAATATTTTAGTAAGGCATAGTATTTAAAATGTGCAAGATGCCTTTTATATTGCTGATGTCTGCACATTCACATTAACTGAGAAAATAAATAAACTCTTCTTTTACGCTCTAGGACAAATCAAAAGGGTCCTTTCTGAAAGTATACTAGTATTTATCGATAATCAAAAATTTTGTACTGTAAGAACTGAGTAAGTTTTCCTATTCTTGTGAGCAAGGAAGTCTATCGACAAACATGGTAGAGCAGCAAAAGGACAATGAGGCTGACGGTCCAAATACATCAGAGGAGCCACCAGGACTGGAAAGGCCTACTCACCGTATTAAGACTACCTCTACAAGGAAGAGAAGGAGGGTTATAGTCATGGGCGACTCAGCTCTGAGGGGGAAAGAGGGTCAAATATATAGGGCAGACCCCACTCTTAGGGAAGTCTGCTCCCTTCCTGGGGCACAGGTTAAGGACATCACAAAGAGACTCCCTAGCCTGGTGCAGCCCTCGGACTACTACCCACGGTTTCTGTTCCATGTTGGGGGCGATGAAAGTGCAAACTGAAGTGCAAAAATAATTAAAAGAGATATCAGGGCATTGGGACAGTTAGTACGGGAATCTGGAGCACAGGTTATTTTTTCGTCCCTACTTCCCGTTGCAGGCAATGATGTTGAAAGAAACAGATGAGCTCAGTCTGTTAATACGTGGCTCCATGGCTGGTGTCACCACCACAATTTTGGGTTTTTTGACAATGGAATGGCCTACGCGGCACCAGGCCTGCTGGCAGCAGTCTCACTCAAAGGGGGAAGAAGGGTTTTTGCCCAAGAATTAGCAGGGCTCATTAACAGGGCTTTAAACTAGACTCAACAGGGGAAGGGGGTATTATTGGGTTTGCCTGAGACAAGCCAAGGGATGCTGTACCAAGCAAAGAGGAATGGGGTGCTAGTGAGGGCCTGCAGCCGTTTGCTCCAAAATGTGCTGGCTACGCTGCAGCATGCTTAAAGTCTTACGTAGATGAGTCAGGAGCTCCTGGACCAACAGGAGCCAATGGGGAGGCACCGTTAATACACGGCAAAGGAATGCCGCCTGGAGAGCAGCACAAAGTAATTACAACTGCTCCAACCAAGTCAGCCTCAAGGAAGACACGGCTGAAGTGCCTCTATGCAAATGCACATAACATGGGAAACAAACAGGAGGAGCTAGAGATGTGTGCATGCCTCCAAGGCTACGATCTCATTGGCATCGTAGAAACATGGTGGGATGACCCCTACGACTGGAGTGTTGGCATGGAAGGCTACAGGCTCTTCAGGACAGACAGGCAAGGGAAACAAGGAGGTGGTGTTGCCTTATATGTCAGCGAGCAGCCGGAATGCATGGAGCTCAGCCTTGGGATGGATAAAGAGCCAACTGAGAGCCTATGGGTCAGGATTAAAGGGAAATCGGGAGCAGGGGATATTACAATGGGGGTCTGCTACAGGCCACCCGACCAAGAAGACTGAGCGGATGAAGCCCTCTATAGACAGACAGGGGCGGCATCACATTCACAGACCCTGGTCCTCATGAGCGACTTCAACCACCCTGACATCTGTTGGAAGGGTAACACAGCCAGGCATAGGCAATCCAGGAGGTTCTTGGATTGCATTGATGACAACTTCCTTCTCCAAGTGGTTAAAGAGCCAACGAGAAGAGGAGCTATACTGGACCTTGTTCTTACCAACAAGGAGGAGCTGGTAGACAGTGTCAAACTCAAGGGTAGCCTGGGCTGTAGTGACCATGAAATGGTCGAGTTCGAGATCCTCAAGGCAGCAAGCATCTGCCTCAAGGCGCAGCAAACCACCCTGACCACCCTGGACTTTGGGAGAGCTGACTTTAGCCTCTTGAAGAATCTGCTTGGTATGGTGTCATGGGATGAAGTGCTGGAGGGAAGAAGGGCCCAAGAAAGTTGGTTAATATTCAAGGACCACCTCCTCCAAGCTCAGAACCAGTGCATCCCTACAAAGAGGAAGGCAGGCAGAAAAGCCAGGAGGCCTGCATGGATGAACAAGGAGCTCCTGGACACGATCAAAAAGAAAAAGGAGGCCTATAGGGAGTGGAAACAGGGGCGGGTAGCCTGGGAGGAACACAGAGGAATCGTTCGAGCAGCCAGGGATCGGGTTAGACAAGCTAAAGCCCAGATAGAACTAGATCTGGCAAGGGATATTAAGACAAACAAGAAATCTTTCTTTAAGTATGTCAATGAGAAAAGAAAGACTAGGGAAAATGTGGGCCCTCTCCGGAAGGAAACACAAGAACTGGTTACCCGGGACAGAGACAGGGCTGAGGTACTCAATGACTTTTTTGCCTCAGTCTTCACTGGCAAGGACTGCAGCCACACTGCCCGTGACGTAGAATGCAAAAGCCAGGATTGGGAAAATGGAGAACCGCCCACTGTAGGAGAAGATCAAGTGCGGGACCACCTGAGGAACCTGAAGGTGCACAAGTCCATGGGACCTGATGAGATACATCCGCGGGTCCTGAGGGAACTGGCAGATGAAGTCGCTAAGCCACTAGCCATCATATTTGAGAAGTCATGGCGGTCTGATGAGGTTCCTGATGACTGGAAAAGGGGAAACATAATCCCTATTTTCAAAAAGGGAAATAAGGAAGACCCGGGGAACTACAGGCCAGTCAGTCTCACCTCTGTGCCTGGCAAGATCATGCAGCAGATCCTCCTGGAAACTCTGCTGAGACACACAGAAATCAAGGAGGTGATTGGTGACAGCCAGCATGGCTTCACCAAGGGCAGATCATGCCTGACTAATTTGGTGGCCTTCTACGAAGGGGTCACAACGGCGGTGGACAAGGGAAGATCGACTGATGTCATCAACTTGGACTTGTGCAAGGCATTTGACACTGTCCCACATGATATCCTGGTCTCTAAATTGAAGGGACATGGATTTGACAAATGGACCACTCGATGGATAAAGAACTGGCTGGACGGTCGCACTCAAAGAGGGTGGTGAGGCACTGGAACAGGTTGCCCAGAGAGGTTGTTGAGGCCCCATCCCTGGAGGTGTTCAAGGCCAGGCTGGACGTGGCCTTGGGCAACCTGGTCTAGTGGGAGGTGTCCGTGCCTATGGCAGGAGGGCTGGAACTTGTTGATCTTCAAGGTCCCTTCCAACCTAAAGCATTCTATGATTCTATGAAAAATATGACAACTAAATTGTTACTGGACATTCATGAACGTTACCAAGCTAGAAATGAACATTTATGGAATATGGCAAGCATTTCAGAAATAAGGAAAACTATTCTTATGCAAAAGGACATTTAATTTTTTGTCAAGGCACTGGAAATTTTACCTTTCTAAATATTTTTAGTAGATCACCTCTTAATGATCCCTGAGATTCCTTCCTGATAGATACTATAATTGCATATTTATTTCCCATTAATGAAATTTCAAACCACTCCAATGCATGCAGTCCAGTGCATGCAGTCCAGTGCATGCAGTCCAGTTAGATGCTTAAATGCTGGACTTTGAACTGTTAATAAGGACTTGATTTTGCATACAATTTTGATGATTAAATAGTCCTGATGAATAGGTCTTAGGAAGCTAGCTGTGGAATTTGATACGTATTTATATGGCCTGAAATATTAGATAGATCAGGATGTTGTGTTACATTTTGCGTATCTTGCAAGTTTTTACAGCTATATTAAGAATTTCATCAACCACGCTTGCAATTATGGCTAACCTTCCAAGTTTATTTGTTAATTTTAAGGAGTTAAACATGATTCCTGTGAATCCACAATGTGAAATCCAGAATGCCCTCAAAGCAAGGTGTAGGCATCTTTCTTACATCCATTAAGTAAAAAAAAAGAAAAAAAAATAATTTGCAAATTTCTCATTATAAATAAGCTTGGAAATAGGAAGATGAAATTTTAGATTTCTTTAAAGGCAGTAAGATGGGTATGTTTTGTACAAAGAAGAAAAATTTCACTAGCAATAAAGCCACAGAAGTTAACTGAAGAGGCAAATCTTTCTAACTGTTCATGGATGAAGTACTGATGAAGTGCAGAAAAATGAACAAAGCCAAATGCTGCCCATAACTTTGTAAGACACAAACCAAACCCCAACATTTCAGCATGCAGAAGCTTTCTAAGGCAACAGCACTGAGCAGGCTTGGGAAAACACGTTTTGCCTTGTAAAAGCTTAGATACCAGAACTCCTCTCCATACTTAGCTTCCACAATAAAGACATCGCCATACAAAACTGAGAAGGGAGCAAAGGCAAGTAGGAAAGACACACATAACCCTTCCCAGACTCTGACATCTAAAGAGCCTTCCAGAACACAAAGCAAGCTACCTCTTTCCATCTCAGCTCCACTTGCAGAAAACTGCCTGCACTGTGAAAACTAGGATGTCAATCATAGCATAATGCATCAATCCCTGTTTCTGTCAGCAACTAAGCCATATAGAAGATTCAGATGATCCTCTTTCTGAGTGTCTCTAGCTTGTTTATACTCTTTTCTCTGTTTCATAATGTTCTTTCCGAATCTGAAGCACTAAAACTCCCGGTCACAAACTACAAGCACTGTTGCATTTTGAAGCCTGTAGGTACTATAAACTAAGGTTGATGCCCCATACTTAGTATAAGGCAGAAGAAACTCAGAGAGAAAACCAGCAAAGATCAAAGAATCAACCCTCTCATGAATAGCTGCCTCACGTTTAAGTGAACTGTTTGTATCATCCAAACAGAGTAGTCTAAAGGATACATGATTGAGCTTTCCACAAAATGTGAAGGTAACACCTAGACCAGCTAAATGAACATGTATTTGCAAAATGTATTTGTGCCTTAAATTATCATGCAATTGACATCTCTAAGTATACAGAAGCCTGTATACTCAGTTTAAACCTAATGCGTTTCAATATGTTTTCCTCATCTGACCTAATTTGTTCTCTGTAATGAAATAGAAAAAACTGTCTGTATAGTTTATGTAGGCATATAGTCACAGGTAATCAAAAACTCAGGTAAGTAGAGCACTAAAACTGCCAAAACATGAAATGTCCAGGAGCAATATACGTGATGCCTACAGCATATTACTAGAAGCCCAAGAACTTCATGCTGTAGCCCATAGGTGAAATACAAACATCATTCTTCATTTCATTTTTCTGAATTACTTTGGGGAAAAAATGTATTTGAAAGACAAAGTTCTTGTTTCTCCTCTAGGTCCTTTCCCATCTTTTAACATTAGTGCAGACCTGTTGCACACACATAAATCCACTATCAATCTACAGAGTACAAAACATTGTAAAAATTATTTCCATGGTGGAAGAGAGTGCCTTTCTCCCTCCCTACCAAATCCTCCAAAAGCACAAGACTAGTTCTCTGCATTTGAGGACAAAAAAAAAGTAACCTGAAGTTCTGGACCTTCAGCATTACAGAGATTGAGAAAAAACTCTCATTTACATTTTGGCTTACCAGTACTACTACATTTTCACCCTAGTTTCACAATAAAAAAATATTCATGATTTAAATTTTAATTAAAGGAAAAAAAAAATCACATTGGAGCCTGAAATGTAGCTTTGTCAGTATCTTTGATTTCATAACTTTCCAAAAGATTCTGGATGTTTTTCTTGTCTTTTGGGTGTTTACCAATTGAGTCACCTTTGAAATCCCTAACCTGATAATTGCCTAGGGTAAATACATGCTGATGGAAAAGCATGCACCAAAAATATAATCCCTTTGAAATTCTGCTTTTGAATCCAGTAAAACTGAACCTTAGTTTCTTGATAAATCAAACATTTTACCATGAAGAATGCATGTTCAGGACTCATGAACAACTGGTTTGGTCGAAATTAAATACATATATATCATACATACCTGGTCTGTGGATTGTACACTTTAAGGTTATTTACAGATATCTTCTGGTGAATACTTTTCTGTTTAGCCCTGTTTTGGAATTTTTAATTTGATTTTATTCCAACCACACAGGCAGTTCTTTACTGACCTAGCTGGGTGTGTGCCATAAGATCTGCAAGCACAGTGGCAGCAGCTGTGGCAGTAGTATTGGAAGCAGCAGCAAGTTTCCCTCCTGGATGAGATGAGGTGGAGGATGCAGAGGATGAGGTGGAGGAGCCCTGAATAACCCGGTTAAGCCAGGGCTCTACGTTGGAATGGCTCTGGAACGGAGTGGAGGTGATCCGCCCTTGCCGACGTAACGAGCCCTCATCTTCTGATGCTGACGATGTGTCTGTGATTAAAATAACGATGACAGGCATGTAACGTGGCAATGACCCAGCAGACGGGAACATGAAGTTTTTCCATGTTCTTCATGTAGCTTTCTCATGTACTACACAAGATGCATGTTTTCAGCAAATGGTATATTCAAATGCACAAATTCTGCTCATTGCCATTTTTTAGGTTAATGCAACAACTTCTACACATTATAGCTAGAACACACTTGAAGCAAAGTTTCATTTACCTCCTGTATTTGGAATGACGTAATACTCCAAAAAGGCTTCTTCCTAAGGGACCTAGTACCTTCACAAACCGTGCTCAGTGAGCATACCATACCTATTCCACTGAAAGAATATTTCTGTTCTGAACAGGTAAATTGGATCTCAACCCACGTGAATAAATTCCATTACATTTTTAATTGGGTATTTTCCTTTTTCTTTTTGGGGGAAAAATTCTTCACTTTGATTCTTTTGACAAGTTTTTTGAGAACTAGTTACTAAAAAAAGCACAGTGCTATAAAGGTCAATGAAACAGTAATTTCATTAATTTAAAAATAATTTAAAGGCATTTAAAAGCATGTATTTTAACCACATAAACTGATATTAACGAGCACTACATAGAAATGCTTAGTGGAGCATGTTTTCATTCTAGATGTACATTTGTTGCTGTTAGAAGTCTGATAAAGGGCTCCTATTTTAATTACTATTCCAGATGTTTCCCTTTGGCACACAATCTTTCCACATTTATTATCTACTCAATAACAAATAAAAAGGTCTTTCTAAATACCATGAAAAAATCCCTGTTCATTTTGAGTGAAAACCATAAACTTTAGTTACAGAAAAAAAAACCACCTTGCCCTCCTAAAAAGACTGCTATATTTTAAGAACTTGATCCCCCCACCCCAGCTCTCCACCGGGTAACTAAAGGAAAGCTCCTAAAACAATACAGTGCCCACACACTGATAAAGTTCACATCATGTCAGTTCCTGAAGAGCTGTTTTAAGTCACACATAATGGTCAGACCAATTAAGAAGTCAGCAGGAGCTGAGAAATAGCTTCTTAAAAAGATAGGGTATCCATTACCATACTCCAGAGTTCCTTCCAGACATGGAAATCTTGGGAGATAGTGGGGTGGGTTACATCAGAAATTCTGCAACCTTAGTTTTGGCTTTTTTTTTTTTTTTAAATCCNTCCTCTGAACCCATATCTATTCAGCTATATATAATTCCATATGAATTTTGTTGAAGCCACATTAAAAATCTGTTCCTCATCTTTGGCAACAAATTTCAGTTACCAGGTGTTTAATTTTCTGCTTTTCAAGAATATGTGTGTTTCCAAGAGCTTCAGAATAACTGCTCTTAAACACTCTAAAACCATAAAAATCAGAAATAATTTCATAAAAAGCCCGTTGAACTTGATGGCATTTTCAAAGTTAAAATTGCAGATCTCTCATTACTTGACCATCCCTAGTCAAACATGGCAATTTTGAATGAAAATACACAAACAATTGATCTTTGAGAAGATACAGCTGTGGTGGATTGCCATTCCTGGGTCTGTGCCTTGTACGATATTTCTGGTTTACTGCCATGGTTGTAGTTTTTGGCTGCTGACTCCATCTGCTCTTGGAGTGGAGCCAAACCTGCCCTTTAGTGCTTGCAACCTTCCCTTTCTTTTAGGCAGAAAGCAAAAATAAACAATTCCAGGAATATGGCACAAGATAGGATTACAGTCAGGTTTTGACAACCCCACCCCACATACACACATTTGTGATCTACTATCACTAAGAAAAAAAAAAACCTAGAGAAAAAAACAGGTTTCTCAAAGAACACATACTCTGACAGTATCCCCTTATCCAGGTACAAGTTTAATGAAGTGTCTCTAAAATTTCTAAGCTTTCAGATGTCTAACATAAGCTGGAGTAGGGGCAAAACCCACTTTAAACATAAAATATTAACTGTGTATAAAAATGAATGATCTGTAGCAAAAACATTGTAACATCAAAACATAATTACAACAGAAAAGTAGCAAGCTAACATCAGCAACTAGCTCTGTAGCAGCTGCAAGAGTTAATTAGTGGTTCTCTGTGTGCTGTGTGCTCTTCCTGGCTGGGAGCTGACCCAAGACAGCCACAGAAACCACCACCCTTTGGACCAAACTTGCATTAAGACTACCGCTCAAGTTCTGATCATGTGAAATCTATATGGGAAGGATGAGAGACTTGATGGGACAAAAACAAACATACATTAAAATTTTTGGAAGGACAACTAACGAAAGCAGTTCCATTACTGCCGGTCAGGAGTTGGTTTTGAACTTAATGTTGTGACTAGAGTTTGATGCTTCCTTCCTGGTGACTGATGGTAACTGTAACAAATTTCAGTTATTAAGAAAGTCTGGTTTTAATTGCATTAATTTCTGCCAATACAAAGATTTTAAGGCAGTGGTTTAATGACTTAAGACAACTAAACTAGATGCTTCAGTGCTACTCAGTGTCTTTGTAATTTCAGATCTTTCTTGCTAAATCTGCAAATAAAGGCAGGCCCATAAAAAGACAATTATGTTTGTGAATGGATACAGCTAAGGCAAGTCCTTGGAATATTTGTGAATGGCCTGATCTCCCATGATACAGAATTCATCTAGTGGCCCGTTTTCTTATAAAGGTATCTCATAACAAGCCACCTTCTCTTAGAAACAACATGACAGATCCCAGAGACACTTAACTCTTCTTTCAGAATATATTAGTTAGGGTGCTTCTGTATCCTGCTAAAGCACAGCATGAATATAATACTTGTCTTCTCTGCTAACCACTTGGGCAAGCATGTTAGAAGATTACACTCTCCAGCAGCACAAACACATAACCACTCACACAAACACAGGCAGATCCCACGGCCTCATCCTGCTCCCCACTCTGGATGAGCAGGATGGAGGTCATACATGCACACACACATGCAATGTGGATCCCTCCAGCAGCTGGGCTTGGACACTGGGTCTGCCAAGTAGCTGTCCCTGGATGCCAGTCTCCCCCCAGTTGCTAACACCCGGATGTACGAGCCTGAGGCTCTAGTCCTGCTCCGCTTGCTTGTATAGACTGACTGACTCAGCCACTCCATGCACACAGAATATAGAGTCCCCCACCCAGGAGAGGTGTTAGGAATGGAGTATAACAGGCCAGGCAAGTTTACCATTTACATGACCAGCTCTTTTTAGTCCCTTACCCCACTATTTTCCCCACAATTGTTCCTCCCCAAATCACCTAAATCTACCCCTTTCCCCATCTGTGGTTCCTCACCTAAACATCCCATAACAAGTCTGAGGCAGTCCCAATACACTTTTGCCCTGCATCCCATAATGTGTCCCATAGCCCTCCGTGACATCTCCCCTCAGCCCAGAAGGTGTTCTAGTGTTGACTAGTCTTGATAGGTTTCATGCCTGGACAGAAAGGCTGAGGCTTTGCAGGGACAGCCCTAGGAGGGGCCTAGACAGGGTGACCCTTCTCCCAAGTCCTTAACTTGGGTTCCCACCTGCTGTTATTCCCCCATGCTCCTCTGGGCTTGTGGAGATGGGTCTTTGATAGGCTGATGCCTCCTGGGACAGGCCTCGGAGTAGCTGGGGCAAGGTATTATTTGGCCTCCCCCACCCGTCACTTTCTGCGTTCCTGGGAAGGTGTGCAGGACAGCTTTTATCACATAACCTAACTGTTCACCCACAGCATCTCAATTTTTTAGAGTCTTTCAACCACTCCTCAAGACTTTGCTCCTCCAGAGCAGCACACAGAGCCCTGACCTCAGGCAAAGTGGGCGCAGCAGTAACTGCAGGGACACTGCTTCAAATCTGTCCTGAAGGTATTCAAAAGAGAATGATATTTTGATTCTCCAAAAAAAACTGCAAGGAGATTCCTTCTAGTTTTAAATTATGAGGGAGACAGGAAAGCCCAGTTGTCCTCCACTTTCAGCAGAGCTGCTGGATGCCAGCTCTTTTTTGTACACCAAATCTTAGGCAGAACAGTAGCATGTTCTTTTCTTGTTGTGAGTCTCATGCCAAGCACGTAGTGATTTGTCACACTAGGGAAATGAGAGAAAAGGACAGAGTGATGCTACATGAAATGCACCACTGATTGTTCTATCAGAGTTTATTTTGGAGAGTGAGAAGGAATATTCCTTTGACGAGCTATAAACAGAAACCTCAGGGCCTCTCTCCCAAAGCCTCAGGATACAGATGGTTACTACATACTAATTTTCTCCAGGATTTCACTTTATGCAATTCATGACAATTTTCACACACAAAAACAACATGTATGCAAGAAAACTCAAGAGCACGATAACCACTGTGCTGCAACAGCTGCCCTTGTGGGCTTCTGAGTATAGAAGTACTGGAAGAATAAGCTAATCAAAATGCATGATATCTTTATATATCTTATAGGCAAAAACATAAGGGTGAGGGAAAGACCATATATAAAACTATGAAAGAAGCTTACTATTTATTACCTAATGAAAGAACCAGAGAACCCACAAAAACAATATAAAAATGCGTGACTAGCAAAGAAAAATGGAATTTCCTTTAAATGGGAAGAACAGAAAGAAGAAATATAGCACAGGAAGCAAGAGCAGCGCATCAGAACTGCTCTTTTACAGAAGGGGATAAGAAATAGAATTGATGGAGAAGGGCACTAGAGGTCAATGTGCTTCTAGTCCCGGGCCACCTTAGAAAAGACAAGAGCACATAATTCAAAACTTAAGAGCTTAGGGAAATTCCTCTTCTTTGTATAGAAGACACTGGCCCCAGAACACTTGGCTTGCTAGCACATGTTATCTGGAGAAAGATTTTTCTTAACCCATAGAGAATTCATTGTGAGACAACATGNTTTCTAACCTAAACAATCTGAACAATTAAAGCATATGATTTTCTGAATGTTTTAAATTGCTCAAAGTTGAAACCATCTGATGAGTGTTTTGCAAACTAATGCAGCAACTTAACGCTCTGTGGTTTTCTTCAACTCTTAAAAAAAAATCTTATGCAATGCGAAATAAAGTATTTACAGTTCTGACATGCTTGCCAAGATTATCTCCTTCCAAGTGAGACATTATGTAAGAGAACATACTTAATGCACAAAGGGCAACTGCTCACTCTATTATTGCTTTGAAGTGTACCTTTAGCAGCTACAGTATCTCTAGAGGAGACACTAAAAATCTTGAGGAAAGACATCAAAGAACAAATAAATCCAACCGACACCTGATTATCAGGAAATACAGCCATGAATATAGAAGTAGTTTATTGCAACATACTTACAACTTAGCATTTGCTCTTTATATTTTGCTATCACGTTCACCTGGCAAGATTTACGTATGTTAACTCAATAGATACCTGGAGGTGTGTTTGTTTCTACCGAAGAGTGCACAAGAACAGACCGTCTTTTTGAAGGCATGGGCATTTTTCTCTCTTTGTATTTTGCAAGTGCTGCTTGTACTGCTTCTGTGTGGACATCTATACAGAAAACAAACAAACAAAAGGTTAAGAGATTAAGTTTAATCATTATTTCTTTCTAAAATCATAGAAAGCATCAATGCCATCTTTCACAGCTCAAACCCAAAAGCTGAATCGCACACGATGGCCCTTACAGCCAATTGCTTAGCCCAATTGCTTAGCTTGCAGAAAGGAGTAGGTTCTCAGCTTCAGAGGAAGCAGCACTTCTTGGAGAGCAGAAAGACCTAAGCTAAACTACAGTAACATGGTTCTCAATTCTGAAGCTGTAACAACTTTATCAACTGTTTCTCCTTTAACGGTGTTTAGTAGGACTGAATAAATACACCTGCCTCCCACTCAAATTCAGCGCAGAAGCAATGGTTTCAAAAGTTAAGAAAGTATATAAGCAGGGTGAAGTCAACATATTTTCCTCATGAAATTAGCTTGAAAAGGCTTTGCAAATATCATTTAGGAAGAACACCCTGAAAATCAATACTGAAGTTACAGAATACCTAGCACATTAGTTCTGAGTTATGATTTATTTTTATTTTGAGGGAAAATTTCAACGCAGATACTGTATATTGGCAACAGCGTTGGACTCCTCATCCTTCAAAATTCACAATGGGAAAATAAGTGAAAAATGTGTACTTGAAGCTCTCACAAAAAAATGCAAGTAAGAAAAAGCAGAAAGAAGAGGCTAAATGTATATGAAGAATTAGGGAAGACACATGAACTGTTTTCACCTTCCTGAAAGCAAAAATTACCCAATATACTCATTGGGTATATTTTAACTTTTCTTATTTTTAAGCTAAAACTAGTATTAAAGAGGCATTGTGTTCAATCAAGACCACATCACAGATAAAATTTAATGAATTCAAGTAATTCAAAATTGCCTTCAGCAGATTTTTCTCTTTGACGTATATATTTCAATGTGTCAAAAGCTAAAACTTATGGAGAAAGAAAATTCATAAGAAGTGAACAGATGTCAAGGAGAAATGAGGCAGACTAAAAATATAGTTTAACTTATCACCTAAGATTCAAACTCATGAAAAACAAGTACAACCTGTATAAAATTACAAATAGATACAAAGGACCCAAAAGCAAGTATTGTGATTATGCATTTGTCTTACCACATTTCTTTTACATGGAAGCTGCTATACAAGAATTAGAGAATGAAACTATTCAATTTGACAGAAAGATGTTTTCTTTTATTAACTATCCATCTAAGGCTACAAATACATAACAGGTTGATACACTTGTGGGTATGAAACTCAGACATGTGACATACATACACTTACACAACTTAGATACTAAAAAAACAAAAAGTAATTTCTCTGACCCATACCTATAGAGATTAACCTTGATGATGACTACAAGTAAAGCTCCACATTTTACAATATCTCTTTTTAAAAAAAAAAAAAAAAACAAAAAAAACCCAAAAAACAACAAAAAAAGGCACCACTTCTGGTGTTAGTCCTGAAACTGCTTTGGTCATACTCAGCATGAGGTTCTTCCTAATTTATTTTAAATATTCTGATCAATTCCAGTTAACTTGGACAACACAATAGCTTAGGGGAAAGTTAATCAGTATATATTTTAACAAAAACTGGATGAGATTTTTGAGCATCCCGGAGAATGAAAGCATATGAAATGGCAAAGCACAGCACATCAATGTTAATCTGTAAGGACATCTTGGCATGAAACACTTTCCAAAGGCAGCTGTGCCCCGATGCATCAGATAAGCACCTGACACTTGTGGGACAACTATTCAATTCTCCATTTCGAAAACAGATGACAAATGCTGCCCATAAACTCAGAAGCATGACCTTGCCAGAGAAGGCTTCATGCAATATATTTGTAACCAACTCTAATGACAGATACTGCCCGAACTTCTACTCTTAAGTAAATTGAACAAAAATCACCATAGCTTAATCAGACATATTTTCTTTTGTCAGATGAAACCTGTTCCATTTCCACATGTAAAAATCCCCCCTGCTCCAAAGCATAATCACACCATGTACTTCAGGCATCTAACTTTGCGTGACTACACAGCATGATTTACTACAATACATGAGACCAAAGAGACACCATGAGAGAAACAAATTAAAACCCCAGTACTGGAAGAGCACAGCAACTTTAAGAGAAACGCCAGAAAAAAATCCAATGCACTCTTAATCATAAATCAGGAAGCTGCTTTTCTTAGTCACAGGTTCAAACGAGAAACAAACTGTTTCCTTCAGCCTGGCCAAATGGATCAGAAAAATCAAAATAAGCCTTGTGCATATGGTCCCAGACACCACCTAGTTCTTCACAGTAACAATGTCACTTTTCCAGTCTGCAGCTCCCCCCAGATAACCTGTTCAATGTTGTATTTAAAATATATATATATGCAAACACACTACACCACCTGTGTGTTCTTACAAGACTTACGAATTTACTAGGTAGATGCTTGTCTCAAATAAGAACTTTTTGTGCAACTAACCTGTGAGGTTCAAGGACAATACTGTTATGAGGGAAAAAAATATGTGTTTTGAAAAAAACAAAACAAAACAAAACAAAAAACAACCCAAACCACAGTTTTGGACTTCCCCCCAGCTTGTAAATGTCCACTGTTGAAGTTTATTCTCATGGATACCCAAAAGCAAATCTCCTAATTTCACAAAATTCCAGAAAGTTTAAGCAGAACTCAACACACACGTCTTGCTGTGTTACTCAGATGCACCAATGACATTACTGTTATCCATAGACTTGAGAATATTACTTAAATTAATGGGGTTTTTTTTCAGCCTTAAAAGTTAGAGGCAAAATGCCAATTCTGCAGGACACATTTCCATAGCAGAACTTGAACTCCAAATCAAGCTGCTTGTTTTTAAAAAAAGATGTAAACTATTAGATGCGTTCACTTCAACCATGCATATATCTACATATAATTTAGAAGACATTTTTATGTTACCTTAACATCTAGTAGGAAGAAGGGGAACATAACAAATGTTTTTTCTCCAGAAAATGTCTTCCAAAAGAGGAAATTAACACACAATATTTATAGTCTGTATATAAATTCATTGAATCATGAATGTTTTGCAGATAAAAAAATGAAAGCTTTCTTAGCTAGTTGTGTATTTAGGGAATTGAAAGGACAAACTTGAGGCAAGGGTGTGTTGAGCCATTTTAACAGAGTGGGACAGGTCATAACATCACCCAGATGTGTGGTAGCAAGATGGGAACTACTTTTTATTCCATTTCCAGAGGGCAAAATCAGCACCACCTCCTCCTCTAGCCCTCCTAACTCCCACCCCAAAACGTAGAAAAAACTAGATTAAACAATAAAAATGCAACCAGAAGACAGGATAAATTTTTATTCTGTTTCATGTTTTATTTTTATAGCGATGATTTAACTCATCAGTTCCTTCTGGACTCATTAAGATCTATTTCCAGCGTGGAATTTTTCTTTTACTGTCTTGTCATAGAATCATAGAATGGTTTAGGTTAGAAGGGACTTCAAAGGTTATCTAGTTCCAAGGCCCCTGCCATGGGGCAGGGACAGCTCCCACTAGACCAGGTTGCTCAAAGCCCCATCATCCCACCTGGCCTTGAACCCTTACAAGGATGGGGCATCCCGGTTCCGGGCACCTTGGATAATAAGGATGGGGCAGCTGGTTCCGGTGTCCTTGGATAATAACTGAGTAGAACCATCATCTCTCAGCCAAATAACCTAAGTAATCGGTTTCACTTCCCTGGGATGCTTTATTCCTTTATTCCACGTTTCCTTTAAGAGCTTTATCTACACTATATGCATGATGAAACAGACTTCACTAAAAAAAGTAAAAGGAATGAAATAATTTTAAAGAACAACAACATTTAGGGTACAAAAATTCATAAATCACTATAAATTAAACTTAAATTGGATATTGGAATTGCAAAAAGAAGCTCTCTACCATTTTCTGTTACTAAATTCTTAAAAATTTACTGTGAGACTGATTTAATATGTAAGAACTGCGGACTTCAGTTTTCTTCAGTGCATTAAATAGTCATTAAAATCAGATCAAATGTAATCTGTATTACATCATATTTCTGAGAACAGGGAACACAGATGTTCAACAGTGAATAATGAAAGAGATGAACAGCAATGCCAGCATCTTATTAACATGAATATTATGCATACCAAAGTAATAAAAAAAATATACTGCCATCCAAAAGCAGAAGAAAAAGTCTTGAAAAAATAGTTCTAAGTTTCTGCGCTTTATTAAGCTGCAGATAACTATCAATTTATTATTGATCCAAAACATTTTTTTCTTCCACTGTTGTAGTAAACCACATAATCTTCTCTTCCATTTTATGTACCTATCTCGTCTTCTTTCCTTCTACATGTCCTTAAAAAAGGATGGGGGAGGAAAACTAAGAAATAGTTTGTGGACTAGAAATCATGTAAACTCTTACACCCTAAACCCTCCAGTTATTGGAAGAGCATTTTTCTTTCCTGTTTGTAGCCTCTACTTGTTTACCAGCCTCTGATTCTTGTTCCTGCCTTCGGCACAGGAGGAAGAATTTCTACAGTTGTTTGAAGAAAAAATGGCATTCATATGTTGACCAGTTTCCCTACTGCTCACAGATCTCCAAATACCAGCAGCTAAAGCAACCAGCACTCTCTGCCTCTACAAACGGCTGCTGCAAACTGTGTCACATATGATTGCACCTCTGTGACAAGGATTGCCAGTAAAATAAAAAAGTAAAACATTTTTAAAAAGCTAGTATGACTCCAGGAAGGCTGGCAGAGCACAGAGGATCAGTGTGGGGTAGACATTTCATGTCTACCACATGACGTGAAAAAGAAAGCGGCTGTATATTGCATGCTGCTGTACAGGTATCACCCCTGCATGCTGAGCAGGCTTGTTCCTCAGCTGGAGCAGCTCCCCAAATGCATCTCTGTATCCTGCTCCAGGCAAGCTGAGAGAAGAGTCTGTATATTCCAGGCATATATCTAACAGGCTGAAGAACAGTAACCAGAAAAAATGTGCAAGAGTGGAAAGTATAGCTGTTGGGAGCACTTTTTCAGACACCTTAAAGGCTTACCAGCTAACTCATCTGGGTTCTTATCCCAAACCAGACAGCAGTGGGACTGAACACAGGAGAAGGCACAGTGCCTCCAACAGAAACCACCACCACCCACCCCCCCACCAAAAGAAAAGCCAGCAGCGATAGCAATATACCCATTACAAAGTGTCTTCTGAATTGAGCATACGAGGGTCTTAGCACTTATCACAGACAACTGCTTACAAAGTCTCTGCATTTCTTCCTTTCTCTATCCCACTACCATCATTTAACAGAACGAAAACCTAGTTA
The DNA here is from genome assembly GCA_008711295.1 of Anarhynchus alexandrinus. Taxonomy (NCBI): domain Eukaryota; kingdom Metazoa; phylum Chordata; class Aves; order Charadriiformes; family Charadriidae; genus Anarhynchus; species Anarhynchus alexandrinus. The sequence goes on from VUYV01000405.1 coordinate 117,136, forward strand.
AAGCACTGTAATATTAACTGCTGTTCCAATAACTCCTAGGCAATTTAGAAGCCTATAGTATTTATTGATGGTATTCACTGTTGGAAATTTTTGGGTAATATTTAGTGCTTGAAGATAAAAATCTGTGGATGATAGAAATCTTAGTTAATTTGAACAGACAACAACTCTGGGAAACTAAAAAAATATATGCTTACAGCTAGTAAATGGCAGATTAATTCCATAAAAAGGCAAAATTGTTTTGCTTGCTTATTTTAAGTAATTTATGTTGATGGTTCTAAAATAACTATAATTGCTCCTGAAAGAGATCCTGTTCTATGAAAAGTTACATTCCACCCTCATCAGCTACTCTTGAAAAGGACATAGCAGAATTGATGAGATGCAAAGAAAGGGAAAAAAAGAAATAAAGACTGGAAGAAAATAAAAAATAAAAAACAAGAGACAACACACCCTCCTCTCCCCTCAAAACTCTAAAGAATAAATAAGGCAGGCAATTGATACAAGAAGAAATAGTATGCAGAATTATAGTCAAAAGCCATTTATCCTTCACAACAGGTGATGTGTGTCAACATACAAGGAAATTTTAAAAAGTCACAACATTTCAAGCTGGTGGTGGACATCTTTTCTTAGGTAGAAAATGCTTTTAGGACAGTTAGAATTTCTCAGATAAATTGGGACTACTTTGTGAAGCAAAACTATGGCTCTTTTTATGCCAAAGTATTGGGAGGAACAAAGTGAATCTACTTTCACAGTAACTGGTGTTTTCTGAGACAACTTGTCAACATTTCTGTTCATGTTTTACGTATACATAAATCTCACAGCATAAGCAGCCATGAAAGAGCATCAACACCAATATGAAGCATTTTCAGACTCAAGTCAACTAGATGACTCAGCATCTATTAGAATCAGAGCAGTAATACTTTCAAGTAGTAAAAACATATGCAACAAACACCTTGCGTTTTTCTTTCAGTCTATCTCTTCATTGAGATAAAGAAGAGAACCACTAATGCAATAAATCTGCAGATTTTTTTTCCTAAAAATTAGGGAGGAAAAAGGGGAAAAGATACAGGCTTCTGAAAGCTGTATGTATAACACCTTGCATAGGCATAAGTTAAGCCTAAATCAAGTCAAGCAAGACCATCACTATTTGGTTTTTATACCACCTGAGCACACTAAGCCTCGTCATGTATCACTGGCAGAATTGCCTGAATGCTTAGGATCATTCAGAAATACTCATATCGAGATGTAAAAATATTGGCTAAGCTGTAGACTGAAAAGACAGTGAACAGTACATCTGAATCACTGAAAGGTGATTTAAAGAATTTCAAAATCAGCAAGGCCATAGGAATATTAACTCTAGGAAAAGAGGAGCGCTGATAATTAGCACTGATAGTTAGGCTTAGACTAACATTTAAAAGCCACATCTATTCATAACAAGTACACTAGCTGAACTTGTTAATATTCACCCACTTCTACATGTCTTGCACCGTAAGACTAATGAGCTCTATGACAAACTTCCCCCAAAAATACCAGTACTATGTCAGGGTTATTTACTTGCTTCTTGTCCTATTTGTTTGCTTTTTTAAGTATCCTTAGTGCAAATTAAATGGGTCATCTGAGGCTCTGAGACAGGAAAATTGTCTGTGTATACAGCATACTGCTCTAGACCCTCGTAGCTCTCTCAGCTAATGGTTCCCAAGTATTCCCTGTTGTAGTTGTGCTCTTTTGCAGATTTTATTGCTGTTGGTTGTAACATCACATGCTACTTTAAATGAATTAATTTCTATGAGATTCATGACTCTGCTTGTAATTTATTTGGAATCTATTTGATCACAACTTGGAAATCATGGCTGTAGTTCAATCACTAAATCTAGCTTTTTTTCCCCAGTATAAATTCAACAGTAGAATTCTATTGATGATAAATTTGAAACGCAAAAATAAATTTAAATGACCAATTTGTACATACTCTTAAACGTGTCATTTAGTTAATTTTGATACTAGGTAATATTCCCTGACATTCAGAAGTTTCTTCTTTGTGTAGCTGAATACATCCTTCCCAGGAGTACATATATCCTCAGAATATTTAAGCAGTCTCATTCATCTTTCAGTTATTCATAAGGAACCCATATGGGCATTTCAAGTCCATTTCTGGAGCAAGACTTTAAATGTCAGCAATGCAAATATGATGCAATAACCACTGTGCCCAAGCAGTTGCAAAGCAAAGTGATGCAAGACCAACAACATGTTAAGGACGTGCAGTGCATGCCATTGCTTGCACTTATCTCCAAACCCATGGTGTATAATTACCCTGGAAAACAAACAGAAAAATTTCCACTTAAAAGTCCAAAGGTATTTAGGAGAGAAAAACTTCCAAACACCCGTCTTTTCTCACTATTGTGACAAGGAATTCCACAAGTAAACAGTGTATTTCAACCACCTGAAAAGTAACAATGGAAACTGGATGTGATGAGGATATTAATATTTTCACAGAAGTTTCCAAAACAGGTTTGTCACAGTGGCATCCATTTAAAATTAAGTAGAATATCCATTGTGACATTTCCCTTTTTTGTGCACTTCCCTTACAGAATCGCAGAATGGTAGGGGTTGGAAGGGACCTCTAGACATCACCTATAGTCCAACCCCCCTGCCAGAGCAGGTTCATCTACAGCAGGTTGCACAAGATGGCATCCAGGTGGGTTTTGAATATCTCCAGAGCGGGAGACTCCACAACCTCTCTGGGCAGCCTGTTCCAGTGCTCTGTTACCCTCAAAGTAAAGTTGTTCTTCATGTTGAGATGGAATTTCCTGTGTTTCCGTTTGTGCCCATTGCATCTTGTTCTGTCGCTGGGCACCACTGAAAAGAGTCTGGCCCCATCCTCTTGACACCTGCCCTTTAGATATTTATAAGCATTGATGAGATCCCCCTCTCAGTCTTCTCTTCTCCAGGCTAAACAGATGCAGGTCTCAGCCTTTCCTCATAAGAGAGGTGCTCCAGTCCCTCACCATCTTTGTAGCCCTCCACTGGACTGTTTCCAGTAGTTCCTTGTCTTTCTTGAACTGGGGAGACCCGAACTGGACACAGGAAATATTAAACCAGGAAATATTTGAAAGTGAGCTACAGTAAATATGGTAATCCTATAACTTTCCTTTAACAATATATCCCAACCAAATAAATAATTAAAAAAAAACCTAACCTACACGCTGTAGTTTTTTAAATGTTTAAATAACTGTTCTACATACTAGACACCCAATCAGCAAACAAGAGAAAATTGTTAAGCATGATATAAAATTCACAATAAGAAAAACATCAGAAAGCATGTCTATAATTTCTTTCCCTCCCAGCATTTCCTCCATTCTGGATTCAAACAAAACCATTCATGTATAGAAATACAAAAAGCTACTTGAAAAATATTCATTAGCTCTTCCCTTCTTCCAAAGTACTTCCAACTTTTTCTTTAGGCATAGGTACTGCTTTACTGGTACACTTTTCCTCTTAAGATACCTGATGTGTCTTGGCTATATTTCTTTTCCTTACCAGATCGGAATCGCTCATCCCTCGAGTTGGTAGAACGGGATTTCTGTTTAGATACAGCAGCAGTAGCTTGCGAAGAGCCTGTGACTCTGTTCTCTGCTTGCAGGGATGGATCCACACCTGAAATAGAGTTTTATTTCAGTACAAATTCAGGTTTGCAAATAAAACATCTGCTTCCCATGTCTACATTCTTTTACCACCCTTGACACCTACTTAAAAGTACTACTGAAGCCCTAAGTCTATGCCTTTAAAAAAAAAATATCTTATCTTCCAACTGCATTTTAGATTTTTTTAAACTAAAACCTAGTTGATCTGGTAAGCATTTCACAAAGAAGATAAGAAACTCCTGAATAATAGAAAAACTCCTTTGCTCCTTGCAGGAGTTTACAATCATCCAGAGGGACCCTGATAGGTGAATCCATGTGAACCTCATGAAACTCAACAAGGCCAAGTGCAAGGTCCTGCACCTGAGTCAGGGCAATCCCAAGCACAAATACAGGCTGGGTGGAGAATAGTTTGAAAGCAGCCCTGAGGAGAAGGACTTGGGGGTGTTGGTGGATGAGAAGCTCAGCATGAGCTGGCAATGTTCACTAGCAGACCAGAAGGCCAACTGTAACCTGGGCTGCATCAAAAGAAGCAAGGCCAGCAGGTCGAGGGAGGTGATTCTGCCCCTCTACTCTACTCTGGTGAGACACCACCAGCAGTACTGCATTCAGCTCTCAAGCCCCAAACATAAGAAGGACACGGATCCATTGGATCAGGTCCAGAGGAGGGCCACAAAGATGACCAGAGGGCTGGAGCACCTCTCCTATGAGGACAGGCTGAGAGAGTTGGGGTTGTTCAGCCTGGAGAAGAGAAGGCTCTGGGGAGACCTTATAGCAGCCTTTCAGTACCTAGAAGGGGCTTACAGGAAAGATGGGGAGGGACTCTTCATCAGGGAGTGTAGTGATAAGATGAGGGGTAATGGTTCTAAAATGAAAGAGAGTAAATTTAGATTAGGTATTAGGAAAAAATTCTTTACTGTGAGGGTGGTGAAACACTGGAACAAGTTAAGTTGCCCAGGAAAGTTGTGGATGCTCCATCCCTGGAAGGGTTCAAGGCCAGGTTGGATGGGGCTTTGAGCAACCTGGTCTAGTGGGAGGTATCCCTGCCCAGGGCAGGAGGGTTGGAACTCAATGATCTTCAAGGTTCCTTCCAACTCTAACCATTCTATGATTTTATGAAAATGCAAATATTTACAGAAAGCAGCTTTCGCCAAACTGAAGGCATTACACAAGAAGAATCTCTGCCGGTTCCTTTGCAAGTAAATCTATTATTTTAACAAATAAGAAAGGATTCCTCTTTCTCTTATGGGGCTTCCCCTCCCTCCCCTTCACCCCAAGCGTGTACCACGAAAGACATTGGTAATTTATTATTAATAAATCTAGAAATTAGAAGAGATTTTCATTAAGACCTTTCAGTAAGACATGGTCTTCACATCTGAAGTGTAAGTTTTCAAATAGTAGAATCGTAGAATCATAAAATTGTCTAGGTTGGAAGGGACCTTTAAGATCATTGAGTCTAACCACCAATCTAACACTGCCAAAACCACCACTAAACCATGTCCCTAAGCACCACATCTACCTGTCTTTTAAATAGCTCCAGGGATAGTGACTCAACCGCTTCCCCAGGCAGCCTGTTCCAATGTTTGATAACCCTTTCTGTGAAAAAAATTTTCCTAATATCCAATCTAAACCTCCCCTGGTACAACTTGAGGCCATTTCCTCTTGCCCTATCACTTGTTACTTGGGAGAAAAGACGGATTCCCACCTCATTACAACCTCCTTTCAGGTAGAGAGTGACAAAGGCCTCCCCTGAGCCTCCTTTTCTCTGAGCTAAACAACCCCAGTTCCCTCAGCTGCTCCTCATAAGACTTATGCTCTAGACCCCTCACCAACCTTGTTGCCCTTCTTTGGATATGCTCCAGAAGCTCAACATCTTTCTTGTAGCGAGGGGCCCAAAATTGAACACAGTACTTGAGGTGGGGCGTCACCAGTGCTGAGTACAGGGGGACAATCACTTCCCTAGTCTTGCTCACCACACTATTCCTGATACATGCCACGATGCTGTTGGCCTTCTTGGCCACCTGAGCACATTGCCGGCTCATATTCAGCTGGCTGTCAACCAACACCCCCAGGTCCTTTTCCACCAGACAGCTTTCCAGTCACTCTTCCCCAAGCCTGTAGCATTGCATGGGGTTGTTGTGACCCAAGTGCAGGACCTGGCACTTGGCCTTGTTGAATCTCATACCATTGGCCTTGGCCCATCAATTCTGCCTATCCAGATCCCTCTGTAGAGCCTTCCTGCCCTGAAGCAGATCAATACTCCCAGGTAACTTGGTGTTGTCTGCAAACTTCCTGAGTGTGCACTCGATCCCCTCGTCCAGATCATTGATAAAGATATTAAAGAGAACCGGCCTCAGTACTGAGCCCTGAGGAACACCACTTGTGACTGGCTGCCAACTGAATTTAACTCCATTCACCACCACTCTGGCCCTGGCCTTCCAGCCAGTTTTCACCCAGCGAAGAGTACACCCATCCAGTAATTGGATTGAATATACCAGTTCTACCTCAACTAATCAAAACGAATTTTCAAATAATCTCTTTAAATATAACCTCAGGAAAAGTGCTTTATCATCTTCCTGCCTGGATCAGTTGCTATACATCAGCTTTCTTAGGTATCTGTTAACACCATGAGGTGAATGCACTCCAGAATCCCTTTTCCATCCCCATTTGCAGCTGAGCATTAACACCTCTGGATGTTGAGAAGGCAACCTTGAGTTAGCCAGGGGCTTGGGGAACATGTGTGGGGAAAAAATATGAGCCTAAGTAGTAGAAAAATAAGGAACATTTAATAAATCACACAGATCTAAGTATTCAGAAATTAATCCAACTCCAGAGACATGTTCCCATCTTTTACAATTTGCTATACAGAAAGAACAAACACATTCTCACCTAATGGAGTTTTCCTACTCTTCAAAAGTAAAGCTTTTGAAGTAGACGACAGGCTAAGTAACATCAAATGCATTTTCCAATAGGGGAAATGAGACAGACCAGTAAAGGAACTGGTGTCCCCAATGGAGAGCCGTTGAACATGGAGCCGAGTTAGCACATGATGTTTCAATGTCACCCAATCTAAAGAGGTAACATTCCCTGACACGCTTTAGCAGAAATGTTTCCAAAAGAAAAGCAAATTTAGTCTACCAACTGAATTAATTCAACATATCTGAAACTCAAAGAGTGGTGAAAACACTTGAGAATTGTATTTTACATTCCATGTGAACAAAAGTTTTACATAGCCACAAGTCAAGAGTCCAGCAAGATTTGTTGGTCTGGAAACAGTAAACAACTTCATATTTCATTAAAAAGATTGAGGCAAGTCATCTCCGCAAAGCCTGAGCCAAGAAAAGAGCAGATGCAAATGGATAATGGGATAACTAAGGCAGTGAAAAAGAGAACAGGACAAGCAGCTAAGCTGAGGGTCTTCCTAAAATAGATTGCCTTTTATGAAATTTTCACACAACAGCATACCTACAGTAGGAAAGTCAACATGCCAAACATCAGGTCAATTTTGTGTGCTCTTGTCACAAGGAGCCTCAGGTGAAGGCAGCAACAAAAGAGCAGAATATTATTTATTTTTGTGCCTTTTGTTTTTTTTATTCCAAAAGAGGGTTATTAGTTCTAAGTGGAAGAAGAGATTAATGTTCTACTTGTAATTCCTCACTCTTATCTTTACCAGTCCTACAGTTCAGTATCCAGCTTTCCAAACCTTTCTCTCTCCCTGGGCACGGTATAGTCCACAAATCCCCCATTTTTAACTCCTAAACTGGTATGAAAGCAAGTAACAACAATGCCTTGGAATCAGGACTCATAAGACCACAACCAAGCCCCTTTCCCACTCTGTGATCCCATGTGCCTGGTGTTGTGGTTTAACCCCAGCAGGCAGCTAGCACCATGCAGCCACTCGCTCAGTTCTCCCCTCCCCGCCCCCAAAAGGGCAGGGAAAAGAGGGAGAAAAGAAGGGGAAAGGGAAAAAAGATAAACAACTCACAGGTTGAGATAAATACATTTTAACAGAACAATGATGATAATAATAATGGTAAAAGATAAAGTAATACAACAGCAGTCACTTTGACGACCCAGTGATCGGTTGCCCAGCCCATCCAGAGCAGTGATTGTGGATTCCCACCCACCCAGCCAACCCCCATTTTATACTAGGCATGATGTCTATGGTACGGAATATTTTGTTGGCCAGCTCGTTCTGCCTGTGCTCCCTCTCAACTTCTATGGGAAGCTGAAAAAAGTGCCTGACTAAAATAAACATCACCTGGATGTTTATTTTATGGACATTCATTTTATACCAAATCTGAAACACAGCAGCCACTAGAAAGAAAATTAACTCTATCCCAGCTGAAACAAGGACACCCAGCAAAGCTGGTCAGCATTTGTGGCCAATGACACTGCTGCACCTGGCACAAGGGTTTAGCCCTTGAACGTATGGGGAAAAAGGATGTAAAACAAGCTAACTGGTATAATCAACCATCAGCAGATGACAAGCTGCATGTGGGATGCTCCCAAGACACACGCAACTTGAGCACTGCTATTTGGCCACACCAGTACTGGAGGCCAGGGGGAGTGGGGAAGAGAAGGGACCCAAATAGGCGTAAGAGTGCATGAAAGCTTACTAACTCCAAAACCAGAACTCTCTCCTCCTCCAACACTTACAGAACCAATTTTTGTGAATCAGAGTTAGGGCAGCCGTACTGTGATGAAATATACATAGATGAATGTCAGAAGTTCCCTTTAAATTAGGATGAGGCACAAAATCAGTGGCACTGTTAGAAACCACAACTGCGCTTCTTCAAGTTAAGCCTCCCTTTTTGCTTTCTCAAAGAGGAAGTTTTCACATCATAGCACAAAACCACCATGGACGAGTCTGAAAAACACCACTTTTTGATAAAAATAGTAAGATATTGCATCTAACTCTTACGCTACACAATTATGTGCCAGAAAAGTCCTGTTCCACAAGCTTGGTGAACTTGTTAATTTTTTCTGCTACTATGCAAATCACTACCTTAGCCTTCAGCAAAAGCAGCCGGATAATCAGGCTAACTTCCCCCATTCACACTGAAGATCTTCACAAAAATATTTTAACAAGTATACACTAAAGACACTTGATCAACTATCACTGTATTTTGTCCATTTTTAACTTACCCAAAAAGCTAGAAAGAATGAAAAGTCATTTTAAAGAGGCTGCTTGTTCCAATTAACTGAATAATTCTCTTCTACAGGATGAAATTAAAGTTAATATTTGAATTATAACTATTTTTCCATCCACTAATGCTGGAGAATCAAGACTAACACTGACATTTCTAGCAATTTTGATTTATACAAGCCAAAATTATTTTACTATAAGAGCACTGAACAGTTGACAGTACAATGAAGAATCTTTGCTAGCACTGCTGGGGAGGATGCCTAGCTAACTGGTATAATCAGCCATCAGCAGATGACAAGCTGCATCTGGCATCAGATAGGCAGAGATAAAAATTTTGAAAACATACTTAGCAAAAGCACAAACTTTATTGCTAGAGGACTCTCCTGGGCAACTCACGAGCAGAGCAGTTGCCTTATTATCTCTTTCATCTAATCTGCATAAGACGTGATGTCTTAACATCAAACTCAATGGTTTTTAAAGACTTTCACCAATATCTCAGCAAACTCTTATTTGAAACAGCTAATTACCTTCACAAAAAGACTGATCATGATATTCATCTCCCAAAACAGAATTTCAGTTCTAAACTAGGTTAACCTTTCAAAGTATTCTCTTCCAAGTTTTAATGGTTAACTGAAAAATAAAACCAAAGGAGTTAAAACAGCATGGCCACAATACCCTCATCTCAGTTTTACTTGCATTGCTACCCAGTTACGTATCATGCCTCTAAACATCCACAGTCTGCAAAAGATGGTGTATCATATTAAAGAGCTTTGCAGAGAGCAGAGGGGAAGAGGGAGGCCAAAGAGGAAACTTCAGGCTCTTTGTATACTATTAAACCTTTCTGCAGCTGTTGAACTGGATCTAGAAGTAAGAGAGGAACAAAAGACAACAACCAGGTTCAAAGCACTAAAAGAAATGAAGAGGTATGACAGGCAGAAAATAAAACAAGTGTGAGAAACTCCTGGTCTGGCTCTAGGCCAATCTTTCAAGTCCATCCAGCCCTGCTCTGGTCCCTCTCCGCTGTCTCCTCTGCACCCGGCACCCTGGTCTGCCCAAAGACCATGGCCAGCCATCCCCTCTGTAGCACATTCCTTCCCTTACTGCCCCTTCACCCCCAGGCTCTTCAGCCCATTTCCTCCAACCCTGCCTCTGTTTTCCATGCCCTCTCCATGGATTCAAGCCCTATAGACCTCCTGTTCATGTTGCTCCATTGCAGTTTACCACCCACACTCACATAGGGCCCCTACAAAAACAAGGGAGGTTTTCGCCAAGGATTGCAGTATTTCTTAGTTCCCTCTGCCACCGCCTGCCCTAAAAGAGAGGGAGCTTCAGGAGTTTCCTAGTTAGAGACAGGTAGTCTAGAAGAATAGGTGAGATCTTTCCTGGCAGGTTTTTCAGCCTTTTATTAATGTATGCAAGGAGCAGCGGCAGGGCCAGGTGGGCTGGAAATAGCATCTCCTTCCCTGTTAGTACCATTTCATACACCACAGCAGAAGAGGTGTATTTTTGTGTAGCACCTTCACATGAAATATCTGCATGTAACTCCTTGATTTCACCATCACTAGGGTACCTCGTATTCCTCACAGTCTTCCCAAGAAAAGCTGCGTAGCTGTGCTAATGCATATCTAGCTCCACAGTAAGAGTCATATTAATTCCAGATTTCTTTAAATAGCGTTTTAGATACAGTTATTTCCCACTGAACTGTAAAAGAAAAAAAGCAAACTCTTCTCACAAAAACGACCTGAGATGCTGAAGTTTTACATGAAACACATATTCTGAGTTCCGGATCTTTTCATAGAAAACTTAGAGCAGGAGACTAAATGGAAATTATTCCTCAAGAGACTGAAATCTGAGGACAGAGGACCTCTCTTTACTTTTTGTTCTGAGAAGCCTCACCTCAGTTATCTTAAGTACTATTTGATTGTTCGATGCTTTAACTGAGCTCCTACAAAATTATCAGTAGGGTTTTTCAAGTAAATTACATAAAACAAAGAGAACGTAAGAAAAATGGAACTATGGGACATGCCAGCCTCAACCAAAACTAGAGGAGGTTTCATCATCATTTTCCTTAAAAATGAAAATTTGAAAGTGATAACATTTTAATTTTGCTGGAACAGAAGCGCTAAGGAAGAAAAGGGGAGGAAAGAACAACCGAAAATAATTTTAATTATGGCAGAATCACTCTGACAACAGAGGAAAAATAAAGTTACTCAGCAAGGTGTTTCTCTAGCACGAACTAAATCTAGTGAAATCATTTACACAGATTGTTCTGTAAAGCAGCACCAGAACACTGCAGTTGCAACCTGATTTACAGAAGAGGCAATTTAAAAATAACATTAACACTGTAAAAAGATCAGTAAGAAATCAGGATACCAAGAAAATGACCATCACAAGGGAAGAGTGTAGATGCACACATTCTCAGGAGCATGCATGGCGCAGTTGGCCAAAGGTCCTCAGACTTCAGATCCAGTTCACCGAAACAGACAGAAACCTCGGGGAGACAAGTTTCCTTGACACACACGAGTAACTAGCCACTGAAGAGAAAAAGAGGTTCAACAAGATAATTCAGGGGCATCACAGAGAAATCCTGTTTTCATATTAGCACTCCTAAAGGGGGATAGAAGTTTCCATGCAAGACAACAACAAACTAATGAAGATAAATTATTCCATAACATGTCTGCTTGACAAGACGGCCAGATTTACTTTTGAATCGATAGATCCCTTTTTCTTGCCCCTAGAGAGGTAACTACTATGTTTGGTGTTTCCACCATGAACAAAACATCCAGATTTCTGACAGTATCACAGAGGGCTGTGTGATGACTTTGCCACCTCTGTGTAAAGGTGAAAAGTTCTCACAACGCATCTAAACATGGTCTTGCAAAATATTGGATATGAACCAGTAGTAATAGTTCATGTAGATGCCAGTAAGGTAGGAAAGAGGTTTTGGAGTTACAACTTGAGCTGTTTAGAAAGGAAGTTGAAGAACATGTGCCTTCATGGTAGCATAATCATTCCTGGTAAAAGACACAGAATTGCACCAGGAGATGGAGACAATGTGCCTGAGAAAACCATGGAACAAAATGTTTCCAGTTAACTGAAACTAATAAGCTTTTGGAAAAGTAAGCAACAGCACAGTAAGCAACGGAGCATCTACAACTGTAAGGAAGCAAAATTAAAACTCATGGCAGACACCTTCCCTTAGCTTCATTTCACAAATTAGATGACAGTCTTGTCTTCTGTTTTACAGAGATGACTTTTGAATGTCTCCTCCCCTTCCATACAAGTGAAATATGATTTTCCTCTACAATGCAATTGTCTTTTCCCATTCAGCTAGGCTCCCCGTTCTCTCTGTATCTTTTTTTTCCAGGCATCTTTTGCCAAAGCTTTACGAAAACCAGTGCTCCCACAGTACTGCCTAGGAGATGATGGAGAAGAGGGACTTGTACTACAGGCAAGAGCCAGAAACACCCACGTGGGACCACCTCCCATTCCAATCTTGCATCTCAACTTCTCCAGAGGGAATTTCAGCAGAAATACACTAACATCGGAAGGATGAAGTAGCACCTGCACATGTTCAGAGCCAAAGTCCCTCAGCTAATACCCAACACCAATCTCCTACTCAGCACAACACACCAAATGGAAAGGAACTGGGATTTTATGGTTGCTTTTCCTGCTCAGACAATACCTAAGAAGTTGGTCAGGATGTAGTTACTAACACTAGTTTTAAGTAAAGGGGAAAACTCTAATGAGCTAGAAAAGTTGGCTGGTAGTCCTATCTGGAGGTTTTCATATGACAAGCCCTTTGTCAAACCTCTCAGCTGTTAAACTAACTAATTCATACCACACCCTTCTGCAAATATTTTGATGAGTTTTGCTGCTTTGGGGCAGCCATCCAGCTTATATAACCCTGTTTACATTCAAGTGTCTAGAATATCAGCATAATTCAGGTAATGGCATGGCAACCACTAAAAAGACATCTAGTTACCAACATACTACATTTGAGTGCAGAGAAGAAATTTTATTTATTTCACATCCAAGAATCAGCTCATGACATTCCACTTCCTGACATTAATTTTTTGATGTTTCAAAGATAAATGTAACTTCACAGGTAGAAGTTACCTGCTCTCCCAAGCACAGCACTGAGATGGCTTATAATGAGCCTTTTGGGGTTGCCATCATCCCTGGTATTGTTTCTCATTCTGAGACATATTCCACATGTGGGAATACAAAGTGATTCTAGAAAGACATAGTTCTCCCAACCATCAAAAGTTTCTTGAAATTCAACAGAAAAGTGATGATGAACACTGGCTACAGAGAAAAAAAGGGAGAAGGGAGTACAGTATTTTCTCCCTATCAGGACAGTTCACTCCAGGATTCAAGTTACCAAATTTCACTGTAAACACTGCTCATTTATCATGTTACTTCTGAAACTTTATGCATCCAAGTTCTATCCACATTCAAAATGGATTTTTGGAATGTGTCTGATGTTACCCACCTCTCAGAAGCTTTACCTAGCAGCATGCCAGGTTGCCTACAGATATAATTGATTATTTCCTCAGAGTTTTATCTGAAATTTGGGTGCAGAGGTTGACTGAGGAAACTCATTACTGACTGATTACTGTTAGGGCTTGCTATTACTCAACACTTGTTTTTACTTTTGCACAGTAAATTTGGTTGGATTAGTGCAAGACAACACATTTTAATTAGTATTTCTCGGTAGCTACATACTTTTATGGTTCCTAAGCAAAATCTAACATTTCTACTAACTCTTCATAACTGCAGATTTAAAATTCTGGAATGCAAAACAGAGCCTACAGGAATGCGACTCCTGAATACTAACAAGTTCTACTTAATTTTACTATTAATTGAAAATATGCTCTGCAGTCACTTCTGTCCTTTTCTGTGGGGTTATTTAACAATGTCTGTATAATGATTTGGCTCCCCACAGAGTCAGCTACACAGTGCAGTAGAAACTTAATCCAATCCATTGTACTTGGCAATGAAAGAGTAGGAGTTCTCATATGATTAGTTTTTATGTGGCAGCTGATGAGGTATAACATGAAAAGTTAAACTTCCAGAACTCAAATCTTACAAGCAAATGAGTATTTTTTAAGACACAAAGATCATACAACTGTTGATTCATGAATGTTTGTTAAAAGAGGATCCAATCAACTACCCATGTAAATCTGAACTCTGTGATTACAGATATCTGCTTCAAATTTCTAACAAGACAGAAGAATCACTGACCCCAAAATCATAGACTTGAATGTGTGCAGGTTTTCTAAGTCGGAGAACCTACAGCAGATGCACAGAAAGGTCACCCTCTCCTCTCAATTTAAGCCAGCTCTTTCCATAGTTGCTTCTAAACCTGTGCCACTACCTCTTCCTTCTCTACAAGTACCACATCAACATGCAGTCCTATCTTGAGTTGTCTAATAATTTCATACTTCATGAACTTACAGTAATAAAAACCTTTCATTTCAAACAATTTTCCCATTACTCCTTTTTCTACTTTCCTGCCTCTCACCAGGAATTCTACTTCTTACTCAGTAGTTTCAGTGCCCACCTTACATTTTGTTAAAAACCTTACAAATCAGCAGAATTGACCTATCAGCTAAAGTTCCATAACAAAATAAGTAGAGCTAAGTATTGATGCACCATGAGGAAGACATTACGTCTTGTGAAATTCAAATAAGTACTGAAGAACATGAGATAAAATTAACTGGTCAGTAGTCTTTACCTCATAGACCAACAGAGAAAAGCTGACAATGCATATACTTGGAAAAGAAATGATGACCAAATCAGATTTAGAATGACACAAATCATGAGGATGGTCAAATCACAGAGTAAGAACTCTTCAAATCCAAAATGCTGGCATCCATCAGTCTGCAAAAACTTGATGGATAAAGGGAAACTTAACAAACCCTATCAGGAATGCTACTGAGCAAAGGATGTTACAAAAAATCTCATGATTAAATTGTTAATGACAAAAAATTGCTGCAGGCTCAAAGCCACTGGGACTCCCACATGTTAATCTGAGCCATGCTGAAGCTGTATCAATTAACAAAATTCCAAGTTAGAACTGGGTTAATGGAACATATGTCAGGAAACTGAAATAAGTAGTTAGCTTATGGTTTTAAGCAAACTTTGTCTTTTTGCCAGAGTATCATTTTTTGTGCTCAGAGGCAGACAGACCGCTCACCCTCTTGTATTAAAGCTAGTTTCCTGTCACTTTAATGCAAAGCTAGGCAGAAGTGGTAGACAAATCAGGTAATCTGGTATTTCTTAGAAAATGTGGTATCAAACAAGTAGGACAAACCATAGGATCAGCTAATTCTCGACCACTCCTTGGTGGTTGAAACGATGATTAGGGAAAACTTGGCTCAAAAAAGAGAAATTTTTAAGCAGCTAAAGGGACCTAGAATTCTCAGTTGAGCCTAATATCAGATCACAGAAACTAGGAGTCCGCTGAATTGCACTGCCATCTCCTTAGGACATGCTTTCCTTCCCCAGGATGTTCTAGGTTAACACCTTATATGAAGTCACTTCTCCTGAATGAAACACTCCTGAACACCTCAAGTTTGAAAGAAAAGCTTCAATGAAAACAATTCTAAAGAAGTCCTATTTTTCCTACTAATTTTATTTCCTTCCAAAGCTGCATAACAAGTCAATTCTGTAGTTTCATACACTGCTTCAGCTGAGTGAGTTCCTGAATGAGCGGGTTACCTAAATAGGATATTACAAAACACCTTTGGAAATTATACAGGTATCATAGCAGTCTTCTAGAGCAGACAACTGAATTTAATCAGTGTAACATCCCTAGAAACACTGCACAGGATTCAGTGTTGCTTCTAAGACCCCAAGAATTAGATTATGACATGGGGCCAGCAGCATTCATACAGAAAAGGAGAACAAAGGCAGTTTAGTTTTAAAACTTACTTAAAAAAAAGTATGGAAGACAAAGTGCTACACTTGACAGCTCAGAACTTGAGCAATTTGTGAAAACAGCCTTCAGTTTAAGGGTTGAGAAGGAAAAAAATAAAAAAATCACAATCAACAGAAAGGAGAGAAGGCAGAGTAAATCAACAGCTATGAGAGATTAAAACAAGAGACAGAAATCCAAAGGCATGACTTTCTCGTAGACACATTAACAGATCTCTCATAACTGTTACTCCTCAGCCAAAATCCATACTTACCCTGGTCTCAAAATCTTTAACTAAGCTGAGTTGGAGGACAGGGTATTTGGAACAGAAAAGCGAGACAGATCCTAAGAGAAAAATGGTGTAAGGACGAGAAGCTGTGACAAGTGAAGCCACAGCTTGCTGCTGACTGCAATATTCATCAAAAAAAATCAAAACTGCCTCTATTCAAGAAATGAGGCATTTTATAGAGATGAGTTAGGTCCTGCGTTGTCCACAGAGTACTATAAATTTGCTAAGGGAAAAGCTACGGCTGTTCTTAAACAAAACCAAAACACAACCAGAAACCCAAACCACAACAATAAATGTCTGCTAAGAAACCCCATGATGATATACCAGACCATGTTCTAACTGTTCAACGCCAAATACACACTGTAAAACTTTTCTAAAATGCCACAACTCAGCAGTCAGCAGAACTCATGAGAATACAACTTTTGTCTATCCTGCTACAAGAAGCCACAGGGGTCACTACATCAAGATTTCAACAGCATTATTCCCTCTGTTCTCTGATCTGAAAGCATAACATTAACATTGTAAAATAATACCGGATATTTTTCTTCTCTCAGGTATCTACAGTGTCTCATTATCAGTTCCACTCATTTCGTTTGTCTTCTCACTTTCCCTTATCTCAACCAGAATCTCTTAAGCTATGGAAGAATTGTCCCAGGGTTATCGTACAAGACCAAAGCTCAATGGCAGCACAACAGCTTTAACCTCAAATGATTTAAGTGTCCTAGTATAAAAATAAATAAAAGTTAGGTGTTTAGCTTTATCTTAGTCTGATAATAACCAATTTAAGAAGTAACAGTTTATAATAATATATATATATATAAAATAAATAATAAAAAGTCAGTATTTTGAAGAAACTGGGGGTGTGAAGGGGGATGAGGCGGCAGAGGGCATGTGCAAAAAAGCACACTAAAGAATGAAAGTGATAACTAGTGAGTGTTTTCATTTAACAAAACTGGCCAACTTGCTTTCAGGAATAACTAACTGAATTTCAAAAATTTGTAAAGCCTTGGATACAGTTCTCAAACTAATGTTTGCTGACAAAAATGTTACCATTTAACATTTCACATAAAGTTCAAAAATACATTTCAGACTTTTCTCTTGTTCTGAAGTTCTCTATAATAGCCATTTCCCCCTACTGGTCAGGTGCCATGTCAATCAAATACTATTAATTCATCTATTCTATTTGGTAAAAACTTTTCCATTACATATTTTCACAGATTTAGCACAAAAGGTGTAACTTATATGCTGTCTCTTACCTTGAATGAGCGGTATGTACCGTGCTAACAGCTTAGCTCTTTTCTTTTCATATCCTTTCTGAGTGATGTCTCCTAAAGAAACAAAGAAATAAACGTGTATTGTTTTGAACAGTTCTTAAAGAAGCTTTCTCATTTTCATGAAACCTATGATTAAACTCTCTAACTTTGCATCAGTCACATCAGCAACAAAGACCTGGGCACATCAGAGAAATTTACAGCCATATACCTACTACCCATGCAGCACTATCTGTGTATATACAAAAATGAGTCTCGGAGCTATACAACAGAAGAAAAGTGATTTTGTCTGCAGCACCTGTGTTGAACGTGGTTCTAGAAATATTTATCATAATGCAGAATGCAGCACAAGAGATTTGCAGAGTAATGGAAGCCAATGAAGCTGACAAGCCTGGCTCTGCACTGTTCTAGGGCATCAGAAATGCTCAATATACAAAGGCTGGAGAGAACATTCTCTAACACACCTGTGTAGTCCCTTTCAAACTCTAGACCATGTTGCACACTCTGCAATGTGCAGCACAAGTCTCCACTTTCAAATTATAGGAGGTGATAATCTCCTTCAAGCACTAGTTTTTATTTACAGTTGTCATCTGATATCCTGTTTTAAACCTTATTGCAAACTCCACTGGTAAAACATCATGTCTTTTCACACAGACTAGAATAAAAGGAAAACTTCTATAAAAACCCAAAGTAAGTTTTTGAGACATTTCAGAACATGTACATCCGTGACTCCACGAACAGAACAAGGTGGCTTCATGTAAAACCAGCAGTAAGCTTAGTATAAAAATAAAAAAATCCAAATCCCACCAAAATTTTGAGAGCTTTGTCGCTCTTCTAGGACTCAGCAGACATGAAAACAGGGATCTTAACTTAAAACCACTCCCACGTCCCAGAATTCACATTTACTTAAAGATGGTGAGATACTATGCAGTTCCACTAATAAAGTGGACTTCTATCCCTCCGTACTTGGTAAATGCCTCACATCAGCATGAAATATAACCAAGATAAAAGATATTATAAATATCTGATATTTTTGAAAACATACTTAAGTAGAAAGCGAATTTCAGAAATGTAGGCAGATAATTATCTTGACTTGAATTAGGACACAAAACTCTTAAGAATGCTACCCCATGTTCTCAGTCGTCAGATGTGCAGTAAGAGCTGACTACATGTCCCAGACCTGGAACTTTGCTTGGTACATGCCTTTATCCTTACCAAAGTTCTCTGCAGGTAACCAGCAGAATCAAGAGTTATGAAAGCAATCCAGAGAAAGACAGAGCATGATTTACTAGGATTCATTCCTTTTGGAAATGAGGTTATAAAATTGTATATAAAATTATATGGTACTAGTTAACAATCATTTTTCATTCATCCAGACAAGTGGCATGGCTTGGGTATGCAGAAGCAAGAACCCCTTTTCCTCAGTCAGATTTTACACAGAAAAGTTCTTACTTTCTATTTTAAAGTGTTTCTCAGGTATTTGCCTTAATACATTAGGGTTGGTTTTGGTTTTTTATTTAATATTGTCCACAGTAGTATTTGCTCTAAACACACTTCCTCAAACATCCACCTCCCTCCTACATCAGAGGACACTGCTAACAGAAACAAAGTCACATCATTCTACCATCCCCTCTGCAATGAAGTGAATATGCAACATTTAAAATTACTGACAGTATGCAAAAACAAGCAGTGAGAGCTTGAACACACTGCTCAAAACAGGTAAGAAAAAAATGCAAGTCCTGGAGTGCTTCAATCATCGCAGATATTTCAAACTACAACCAAAGAGAATTTGTCAGTTTTTACTCATAAATCTGTGGCAAATATTTCGCATAAAATTGGGACACAAGACAGAAATGCTTTTGTTACCATTTTTCTTGAGCAGAAATTTTTTTAGCAGAAGAAATATACAGCAATATCATTTATATATATATGTTTTATAATTATATCAAAACAAGAATGAAATCAAAACAAAACAAAACCCACAAATGCCCAAGCAGATTTGTGTTTCTCACATAGCTCACACAGCTCCTAGTTAAAAAAAAAAACCACAAATTTTTCTAAGCATTGTTATCCAATGGGTAGAGCTACCATAAAATACTTGAGATTACAAAGTCAGGATTTTGCAGTGTGAGTATTTTGTGATACGATGAGGTATGGCAGCTGTATCTAGGCAGTAAAGCATGTGCTTGTTACGTATTTGTGTGGTTTTGAAGTGCATAGAAGCATTTCAGTGTTCACCACCTACTTTTCAAAATTGAAAATAAGCTAGTTGAAGTTTTTGAACCCAGCAAGTGGATAGCCAATGAAAAATAATTAATGAAAACCCAGTAAAATGCAGGTAATATTTATTTAGTTAATTCGGCATTAAGATTAAATAAATACAGTGTGCCTAACAAAGAATATTATTTCCTTGATCACCACGAGAAAAGGACACCCACAAGTGCAGCAGCCTGTCCTCTTCAGTGCATGAACATACAGGGCAGAGCACATCCAGTGCTGATCCAGCTTCTTTGTGGCTTTGTACCTGCACTGAGGAGTCCTTGAAGGCTTCTGATGGAGAAGGGAAGATGAGCAAGATGCAGACAGACACTGAACAGCTCATGGAACAGTTAACTTGCGACGAAGTGACTTCTCCAGTCCTTAAGCAGCAGTTTGCACATGAATTCTCACTAGGAGCAGCTACAAGAAACCATGCACCACACCATGTTGGCAATGTCATGAGTCTGTCATGTAAACACTATCAGCGAGATGACTGTGCATACCGTGGCAGCTGAGGATGGGTCTGTGAGAGCCTAGTACTTGCTAAAGATAAGGAAATGGCTCCCGGTCACCAATTTCCAGAAGTCAAGAATAGAGACAGCCACAATTTCAGGTATATCAACTATTGACAAATCACTGCAGAAATGTTTGCCAGTTCCTCCAGTATAAAGTAAAAGTCAAGGGTGTGAATGCTGGCTTCTGCCTGTAGAAGTGGTTCTTGGATGGTTTGAAAAAGTAGGCAAGCTGCCAGCCAAAACATAACTCAGAAGTCACCTGCAGAAAAATTTAAAGTAAATCTCCATTTTTTTTTCTGGGAATAGGTTGTCACTGTATTTGAAGGGTTGGTGGAGCTGGAAGAATCAATTCAGCAGTCATAATTTCTAATTCTACCTCTTAGACTCGCTTGGTAAATATTTTTGTAAAGTGAAACAACTCGCCAAGCTTTATTTTGCATTGTCCTAGAAGTATTATAAAGGAACACTGCCACTGATACATGATTTTGACTTACAGAAACAAAGTCAGAAACAACAAAAAATTGCAAAAGAAATAATTACTCTGACATCTGTGATTTTTGTCCACTGCGAAAGCAAAAATAATCAAGGCATTTCTAAGAACTATGATAAGAGTCAACAATAAGGAAAGCCAGCGACATTTGGTGTAACAGCTGGGGAATAGAAAGATGATGCTGAGGAACATTGAACTATGTAGCCAGCAGAAGAAATGGCTGTTTCTCGTGTTATCTGTCCTTCAGAGTTAGAGATGTGCCAACCAGTCCCAAGGAAATTCCTGATAATGGAAGCACATAGGAAGAGAAAAAGAGATCTCACTGATACAAAGGCTGATGACAACAGAACCGTCAATGGATGGTTCGTCTCCCATGCTAAGAGGGCAAAGCTCTGAAACTACAGCCATTTGAAGATGAAGACCGCAAAGATTGAAAACTGAGAGAACATGACAGCAGGATAAAACCGTTTGTTCATCAAGGGGGAGATGCACAGCAGTAGTGACATGTAATTCCTGAAATGAATACTGGGTCACCATGGTAAGTCTGATCTATATTCTCAGACTTATATGATACATCTCAAGCACAGTGACATGCCCCTTGTTACCCAGCTTTAAAACTCCAAGGTATGTCATTTGTTACAGCGCCCTGGCAGCCAATACCAGTTGCTGACACCCCGAGAAAGAATAGGGTGCGGTGCTGAAATACAGCAGGATGGCTGTATTTAGGCTTAAACTTGTAGCCACAAACAGGGCCTTGAAAAAGAGGAGGAAGAAGAAGAAGAGGAGCAGCTCTTCTGGGTGCTGAACTCCTGCAGCAGGCAGGACCACACATCACAGAGCATCTTTGTGCTGTGGCATTCAAAAGCTAGAGAAAAGGCAAGGTAAGTACCTTACCAAACAGCTGTTCTCCTGTTAACACCTGATACCAAAACAAAGACCAAAGTCATGAAAAAGCCTGCCAAGGTTGCTGCTTAATTGAAATTAAAGTCTCAAAATCAAGTATTATGAAGGTGCTTCCAAAGTCCAGCATTTTCTTTCAAAGAAGGTGAAACCAGCACAATTGCAACGCCTAATAAAGAGGCTGATGAATGAGCCCCCAAGTAGCCACGCCCACTGCACCATTAGCAGTGAAGAAATGTTCTGTTAAGCCTTCACTGTGGGATTGCTAAACTTGTGGATGAGAGGACTAACCCTAGAGTTATAACATTATGATCTCATGTGAAGGAGTACTTGCCACATGGATGAGAAGTGCCACACTATCCAGCAAAGCAGAGAGACATTGGGAGGTCACAGTCCTCACTGGGTTTAAAGGGCATGAGTCAGGGGTATATGATAGAGATAACGACACATTCTGTACTAATTGGCTAGTAGTGACATATAACCTAGAAAACAGGCCTGATAGTTTACTGAACACCAGACGAAGCAAGAAGTCTTGTGATGTTGTCAAGGGCAGCTCCTGATAATGAACAAGAACCTGTCTGGAGAAGCGGCTGAAACCGACCCTGCGGTCTGGACAAAGACCAAGGAAGAACTGAGTCTGCGCAAAAGCAAAAGGTTACTTGCGGTGATGAAGAGGAATCATCAGCCTTCATCCTCACGACCCTCAGCGACCACCACCAGGAGGCAATGCGCAAGCGTAGTTGGGAGGAGTTTATGAAAATGATGTATTAGAGTTAATTTTAATACGAAGCGGGGACAGGTCATGAATATGTATAGGCATGTTCAGAAATCTTATGTTTATGTGATTAAGTACTATATATATTTGAGAAAGCCGCTGCATTGGGTGCGCACGATTGTGGTGGGGCGACCCCCCGTGCTGCCCAGCGCTGAATAAACATACCTACTTTACAACCATCTCGGTTGTGGAGTCTACTTTCCGCGCGTCATATTTGGCGAGCCAGGCAGGAGAATCTCTGCTCGGCTGCGGGATCAACTGCGGAGCGGACGCCCCTTGGCGCGCCCCGAGTACTTTCCTCGGAGGAGCCTCCACTCCCAGCTGCTCACCGCGGGAGTAGACAACAACCTCCTGAAGCTGCGGACAAACGGTATGTTTGAGGGGGCCAGTAAGTCGTAGGGGACGCCCACGCTTGGCCGGGGCCGCTGGTAAATCGCGCAGAGACGTCTGGCGTGCAGCATAGTCCCCGTATGGAAGGAGGGTACCCTGTACGGTAGTAGGGGGATTCGCTGACCGATAGAGCGGCCGCTAGCGATCTTGGGAGTAGATCGAGTGAATCCGAGGTTATCGCTGCATTCCGGCAACGGGAGCCAGGACGGACCTGCTAATGACTGTATAAGAAGCAGGAGAAGGGTAAGCGAGCCTCATATAATTAGCAGCTGCTGGAGGGATAACAACTAGAGTGGGAACTGCATACCTTATCTATGAAACGCCCGGGTATTTTATGATAAAAGTATTTGTGTGCATGTGTGTGTGCTTGAAACACAGCGCAGCTGTGAAGCGAGTGGGAGTCCTGATTTGCATTCCGTGTCTCTGCAAGGAACACGGCCAAAGACGGACAGTACGCCTGAAACGTTTGTAAGAGTAGTAAATGTTTTGATATATGTAACCCGCTATATTGGTGTGGACCTGTGACAAACAGTTAATGGTTTAAGATTTAAGTTATACGTGCATTTGGTTATTGTTCTAATTGAAATATTCTGTGGTGTGAGTGAGAAGTGTAACGGGCCCTTTTGTGTGACCGAGTGAGTGTTTGAGCGAGTGAGATGCAGCATAGCTGCAGAGCGAGTGTGGAGTTCTGATCCGCGGTTCCGTGTTCTCCGCGAGGAGAGCGGCCGGAGACGAACGAAGCGCATGACAAACTTGAAACAGTGTTACTCGAACCAAGTATTAATCCTCGGTGTCCCAAGTATCGGGGCCCTGGCTGATCATCAAAGTGACAGAACAGGGAGAGTCTCCGGTGGTTTGGACTCGAAGTTAAATGAAGGAGGGAACTGGGTAAGTTGCAGAGGGTAAGTGGTTGAGTGTAGGCAGAGAGTTTAATTTCAGAGCTTTGGGACGTGTGGGAGGAGGACTGGGAAAGGACCAGAAAAGCTTGTAAGAAAAGATTTGCGTGGAAGTTAAAGAAAAAGTAGAAAATAGAAGGCAACATGGGTAACACTCAGGGGGGTATTCTTAAGAAAAGTCCCTTGGGTTGTGTGCCTGCTCATTGGAAAGAGATTGCTGGAACTGGAGGTACAGAAAGTAAGAAAACTCTTATTAAGTATTGTAATCAGTGGTGGCCACTGTATAAGTTAGAAGATGGAGCTAAGTGGCTGCTGAATGGATCATTAGACTATAATACTCTTTTGCAATTAATGCTATTTTTGAGAAGAGAAGTGGGATGAAGTATCATATGCAGATATGTTTTTTACCCTCCGAAATCATCCGGAGTGGCAAAGGGACTGTGGAATGGTGCCGCAGCAGGACCCTATGGTATTTGCTCTCGAGTGAGAGAATAATAAAGAACACAAGGGTAAATTGAAGCGGTGTTGCTCGGCATGTAGTATTGGACAGAGGTGTACTAAAATAAATAAGATTCATCAAACATCAGAACAAGATCTAACTGATTTGCTTAAGCCTCCCCCTCGGTCACAGGAACGAGATGTGGACTTGGATAAAGCCTCCTCCCCTCCGGGCAGCCCTGTACCCTCCCGTACTAGGAGAAAGCATACGGCTTTACAGGCACCACTCTGAGAGGCAGTAGGGCCTGATGGAGGGACAATGTTATCAAGGTACCTTTTTCTACTACCGATTTGGAAGCATGGAAAAGGGTTGCCAAGGATTACAGGAATGATCTGGTAAGTGTAACCAAATATTTCCAGTTTATCATAAAACAACATAACCCCGATTGGAATGACATACAGTTACTATTAGAATATATGACGGAAACAGAAAAACAAACGATTTTAAAGGTTACAGGAGGGGATGTTAAAGAATACCTCCCCCTGCAGAATCCAAAGTGGGATCCGAATAGGTCAGCACATATGGAAAGGGCCATTCCCAAGACTATCAACTGGTCAGTATTATATGCAATTAAGCAAGGCCCTTCCGAGTCACCATCTGAGTTCCTGGACCGACTGAGGGATGTGATGCGCCGCAGTACACCACTGGATCCTGGGTCAGAGGTAGGAATACAGCAACTAGTTTCTTTGCTTTTGGGCCAGTCTACAGGAGCTACGTATTCAGTTTTAAACCAAGCTTTGATGCCCTTGGGGAATGACTATATTGTAGTAAAAGGGGCAACTGGCCAAAGTGAAAAGGCATATTTTTGTGAACCTTTGAAGTATAAATTGGGAAAACAATGGGGCATCCATAGGTTCCTTTATATGCCTAACTCCCCAAAAGCACTTTTGGGAAGAGATTTGTTGGAACAATGAGGTGCAGTAATTAAATTTGAAAGAGGAGACATTACTCTGGAGGTAAATGACCAACAATATATTCAAATAATGAGTTTGTCTCTAGCTAGTGTGCCCATGCAAGGAGAAATCAGCGAAGGAATCACAAATCGGGTATACCCCGGGGTATGGGCCACTGATGTACCCGGAAGAACAAAAAATGCTTCACCTGTTGAGGTCAAACTCAAAGAAGGACAACAGCCGGTAAGAATCAAACAATATCCCCTGAGGAAAGAGGACAGGGAGGGAATTCGACCAATAATAGAAAAGTTTTTACAACTGGGGTTGCTAAGGGAATGTGAATCTGATTTTAACACTCCCATATTACCTGTTCGTAAACCCGATGGGTCATACCGGATAGTCCAGGACTTATGGGCTATAAATAAGATAACTGAAAACCTTTACCCAGTAGTGGCGAATCCATACACTTTATTGACTGTATTGACACCTGAACTAACCTGGTTTACTGTTTTAGACCTGAAGGATGCCTTCTTTTGCCTCCCTCTCCATAAAGCCAGCCAGAAAATATTTGTATTTGAATGGGAAAATCCTAAAAGTGGGCGCAAAACTCAGCTTACCTGGACAGTGTTACCACAAGGGTTCAAAAACAGCCCCACTATATTTGGTAATCAACTCGCAAAAGATCTTGAATCTTGAGAAGCCCCGTCTGAGGAAGGAAAACTATTACAGTACATGGATGACATCTTGATTGCCACCAAAACAGAAGATGCTTGTACGACCTGGACGGTGAGTCTACTGAATTTTTTTGGGGCTCCAGGGATACCGGGTATCCAAGAAGGTGGCCCAAGTAGTGCAGTGCAAGGTGATTTATTTGGGCTATGAAATCAGTGCTGGACAAAAAACTTTGGGACGGGCCCGAAAAGAGACAATATGCCAAACTCCAAGGCCGCAAACAGGGAAAGAATTACGAACTTTCTTGGGAATGACTGGGTGGTGTCGGCTGTGGATCTATAATTATGGGTTGCTTGTCAAGCCCCTGTATACACTAACAACCACTGAACAGAAATCCCTTAAATGGACTAAGGAGACCATGCAGGCCTTCGAGACGCTAAAGAAGGCCTTGATGTCAGCTCCAGCCTTAGGACTCCCAGATGTAAGTAAGCCGTTTTTCCTTTTTTTCTTATGAAAAACAGGGAATTGCCCTAGGAATATTGGCGCAAGACCTAGGCCCGGATCAATGAGCAGTTGCCTATTTTTCCAAGCAATTGTGTACAACTGCAAAGGGTTGGCCTGGCAGTCGCAGAAACATCCAGGAAGCCTGGAAATTCACCCTGGGCCAGAAAATGACTGTGTTAGTGTCCCATACAATATCTGCAGTACTGGAAGCGAAAGGTGGCAGGCTATAATGGTAGAACAAGATGATGTGGAAATTGTAGTCACTAACATTGTCAATCCAGCCTCTTTCCTCAGTGGGAATACGGGAGAACCAGTCCATCATGACTGTCTGGAGACCATCGAAGCAACATATTCAAGTCGCTCGGACCTGAGAGACAGTCCTTTGGAAGACACAGAAAACTGGTTCACGGATGGAAGCAGCTATGTCCTAAGTGGTAAAAGGGCAAGAACATCAAACATGCAGAAGAGATCCTGAAACTGTTGGAGGCAGTCCAACTCCCTGAGAAAGTGGCGATTATGCACATTAAAGCGCACCAGAAAGTAAACTCGGAGTTAGAAAGAGGAAATGAGCTGGCGGACAGAGAGGCAAAACAGGTAGCCAAAGCAAAGGTAAAAACTGAAGGGGCTTTGGTCCCTGATGGATGAATCTCCCTAGAAGGTAAGCCAGAATACACTAAGGAAGATCAAAAGCTTATCACAGATCTAGAAGGGTCATATAATAAAGAGGGATGGGCTCTCACCCCACAAGGGAAGCTAATCGTTCCCTCCTATCTAACATGGCCTCTAATAAGAGAAGAGCACAGGAAGAGGCATTGGGGGGCAGAGGCCTTATATAAACATCTAATTAAAGAAATTGTAGCTAGAAATTTATACACCGCTGTGAGACAAGTGACTCAGCAGTGTGATCTTTGCCTCCAGACTAATCCCAAGAATACCTCCAAACCAGAAATAGGCCAAATTGGGAGAGGCAGCGGGCTGGGGCAACAATGGCAGATTGATTTTTCAGAACTCCCAAGAAAAGGGGGGTATCAATATTTATTGGTATTAACTGATACCTTTTCAGGTTGGCCAGAAGCATTCCCCACCAGGACAGCCAAGGCTCGGGAGGTAACCAGAATATTAACACAAGAAATAATACCACGCTTTGGGGTTCCAGCAACCACATCTTCTAACAGAGGGCCACATTTTTTCTTAAAAGTAGTACAAATTTGAAACTTAGACTATGAAGGTAAAATGTGGACCAAGATTTGTTTGCATTTTGTCTGTCTACACCTAATTGGCGTGGTTGCTTGGCAAAGAAATTCTTGAGTAAAGATGACACCTCATGGGGGTTTTCTGAGCTTTGGGAAAAATTAACCTCTTGGCTACCAAACCTAACATGGCTAAAACAATTATTTGTTATGATGATTATACTTGTGATTTTGTTTGTAGTCCTTTGTTTAATGGTCCGGTGTGCCCTATTGCGTTGTCAGAACACAGGTGACTCTTATAGCGAGTGGAAGAAGAATCAACTACGACGGAGATTAAAGACTAACAAGTATTTTGAAAAAGTATAAGATTATATAGTACTGTAGTGTTATAGTGTTAGAATTAAGGGTAGTAAAAGAATTTACTAATCTTTTAGAAAAGGGGGGACTGAGTCAGGGGTATATGATAGAGATAACGACACATTCTGTACTAATTGGCTAGTAATGACATATAACCTAGAAAACAGGCCTGATTGATAGTTTACTGAACACCAGACGAAGCAAGAAGTCTTGTGATGTTGTCAAGGGCAGCTCCTGATAATGAACAAGAACCTGTCTGGAGAAGCGGCTGAAACCGACCCTGCGGTCTGGACAAAGACCAAGGAAGAACTGAGTCTGCGCAAAAGCAAAAGGTTACTTGCGGTGATGAAGAGGAATCATCAGCCTTCATCCTCACGACCCTCAGCGACCACCACCAGGAGGCAATGCGCAAGCGTAGTTGGGAGGACTTTATGAAAATGATGTATTAGAGTTAATTTTAATACGAAGCGGGGACAGGTCATGAATATGTATAGGCGTATTCGGAAATCTTATGTTTATGTGATTAAGTACTATATATAGTTGAGAAAGCCGCTGCATTGGGTGCGCACGATTGCGGTGGGGCGACCCCCCGTGCTGCCCGGCGCTGAATAAACATACCTACTTTACAACCATCTCGGTTGTGGAGTCTACTTTCCGCGTGTCAGGCAGAGCTGAAAAAGTTGACTGAGGTCTTACTGGCTTGGGGAAAAGGGGAAAAAACAAACAAAAAAAACCCCCAAACTGTGTTTCCTTTCAAGGCTGCAGACATGTCTCAAAAGAACATGGAATTCAACAGCTGCAAGTAGTTCAAGGTAGAAACACGACCTTGAGGAACAAGATAAAGCAAAGATCAAAATACAAATCCTTAAAAAGAAACTGCAGAAATACTGGAAAGGAAGGGGGAAGGTTAAGAAAACCTTGCATAAACTAAATACTCCTAAGAAAACTGGAAGTGGTTTAGGGACATATTTTCTCAATATACACACCCATGAGCTTCAAGCTGGGCCACATACAGGTGCGCCATTAACAGATTCTGCTGAGTAGCAGTTCACAATCATTCTTACTAACTTTTAAGTTTTAATCACCGCATAAATCTAAAAACCAGAACAACTCTCCCAAACCTACTACTAGTGTCCGTTACAAGCTTTGGTTACCTGCTATGTATTCTTCTCCCAGATACCACACTTTCTGTGTAAATAAGGCAAAAGCCAAACTGATCAACAGGTGATAAAGGAACTAGAAGATTAAAACAATTACTTGCAATTAAAGAAAGGGTTTCGGACCTCCAAACTATGCAGAAGACAACACTTGCTGCCATCCCTGAGATATGGTTTCTCATAGGTCTGTGCTGTTTAAATCTGATAATTAAGGAGTTTTGGGGAAGGAAAAAAAAAAAAGAAAAAATTCTTCCGTAACTATCACTTACCACTATCTGGAAATTAGTGCACCTTTTAAACAAACCGGTTCCAAACTGGATCCACATCAAGACAGCTCTTCTGTAAACCATGGTGGGTTTTCTTCTCCTTTTTCTGCCAGCTGAGGAACCACCATTTTTTCCTGGGCAAAGCAGAAGTTTACCACTGGATTCTTTCCCTAGTAGCTGAAGTATTAATCAACAGTGCATTGATAAACCAGCAGGGCATCTCACAACTATCTGTAAATAAGTAATCTACTAAGTAGTCTTGGTTCTACATTTTTAGCTACTCATTTTTCTTGTTTCAATCTTAACCTTTGATTCTTTTCCTAAAATTATATTACAAGCTGTACTTCCATCATTACTGAACTTTATACTGAAATAAGTGACTGCATATAGATTAGTTATACTGCTAAACTCAGTGGTTTGTAGGTTTTGGTTTGGTTTTTTTTTTGGTTGAGAGTGGTAAGTACATCTGTTTCCAATTGTTTGCTCTTCTATAAAACTCATGGTTTGGAATCACAGGTAAAATAAGCTCTTTTAACCTGTCGTGTCACCTTAAGTCCATTCTGACATGAAATTTCTAGTAAAAAGTCATGTTTTTTTTCTCCTCTGTACAACGTACCTTCATTCCAAGACTCATTCTATAGCACAGTATTTCAGCCACAGCTAAGCTTATGTTCATGTTGTCTTTGAAAAGCATAGAAAACTGTAGCCGCATGAGAAGCAGGTGAAGCTTTATCTTTAATATCCAGAAAAGAACACTTCCTTACATCTGTAAGTTTGCAAAGTATTCAAACAGCAGTCTTTTATCCTGAATCATTGCTATTTTCTGAAGTAAGGGCTATTGATTGATGCCCTAATTTAGTTTGCATATGATAAGTGAAGCATGGAAGTATCTTGATTATAAATCTTTCATATTATATGAATCTGTTTAAAATGGAAATAAGTGACATCTGATCATTCCACATGGTGATGCATTTGACTAATCTATACAAAATGTTATTTAGAAGAGCCTGTTTTAAACATCCTGCGAGCATCAAGACGCCTTTTAAGTAGTATTAGAAGTTTAGCACAACTTCACTGAAAACATATGTTATTGGTAATTCTTAATCTGCGGCAGGACTTTCATCCCTTTGACAGAATTTAAGTTATCAAAGTACAAAACTGTCTGCATGTAAAAGTAGTAACGTGGAGATACACAAGTACTTAAATGTACCGTTTCATTAAACCTTTGCATACACAATGAAATCACAGAACCATCAAATTCTAGAAATTAGACAAATATTGACTAGCCAATGGCATGTATCTTAATGCCAGAAAGGGAAGTAATTTTACCTGTACGTTAGTAGCAGAAAGTTTTCCACTTTGTGCAAATTACACAATAGGACTACTTATTTTACAATACCATTAATTGCCTAGTGTGCTTTATCTTGGCCTAAATTTAGTCTGATCAAGCCATTTAGGAGTTTTGCTACTGGAAAAGCAATGCTAAGTGTCAGAGTTAGAAAATTCTATTCTGACACATTTATATACCACCTTTTCACCTCAAAGTTTGAAAGCAGTTTGTAGACAAAGGCACTATTTACATTTTACAAACTAAAAAAAAAAAGCCAAGGTGAATGAAGTATGCAGTACAGTGAGGATGAGAAAAGTCTATGCATTCCAGGTTATTCCATTCTGCACAAATCCACACTTGTAAACTGTGCTTGTACTTTGAAAGACAAGAGAGCTACTCCCATTTAAATATTCAGTTGCTTGGCTTTAAACCATTATTTCCTTCATCTGCCAGGAGTCAGCATTTGACAGGGTAAAAGAAGGTTAAATAACTGGATCACAAAAGCAGCCGGGCAAGCTTCCAGGCTCAGTTAGCCCAATTAATGAATTGTTCTTATACTGCTTCAGTAAATCTTTAAGCTCACTCCACAGGGAGACAGGAAGAGCTCAAACTTCACCACTTCTCTTCTATCCCATTAGGGCTCTCTGTAGAATACAGAAACAGATTGACAGATGCCAGCTATACATACATCTGTAGGTGTATGAGTCTGACAGTGGCTCCTGCTCTTACAATTATTTAAAAATTAGTCCTGTTTTATATAAGTTAAGATGTTTCCGTTCAATGAAACATACTCTTGTCTACTATTGCACCAGAAGGACAAATGAAGAACCATTTTGATTAAATGTGTGTTAAATTACGGTTTGTATTTCCACAGCAGATACAAGCTTCAAAATATAATACCCCCTGCAGCTTCATAACATCAAGCATTTTTAAGTATGAAAACTGTTTTTGAAACACTCAATTGATATGTTCTGTAAAGTTGATTAGAAACTTCACCCAGAGGTTATGAACAAAATTTGTCAAACCAGATAGAGCTTTCATATCTCATTATTATGTAAATCATGAACGTTGCCACCCCCTTTAACAATCTGAGCAAAGCTATATGCATGGGGGTGAAGGGGGGTGGGGGAGGAGTGGTGGGAATCCCATTACTCAGGGAAAGTACTGTCTGCTTCCCACAAAAGCCAACAAAAGAAGTTGAAAAAAAACACAGACTAGGAGTGGTCGGGCAGATAAATGAACAGTATCTTTTAAAATTTGAGCTAAAAATATTTTCTGACACATTTGGAAATTATTTTGGCAAAACGCAGTAACGAAAAACTTTTGAAAGGACATTGTATGCATGCAATGCGTCCCCCTATTAAACACGATTAAGGAAATGGTATTTCAAAATAACCAAAATCTCAGTGTACTGCAGAGATGAACACATTCAGACTTTCTGCTTGTCACCTCCTAGATGCATCAGTGATACAATATGAAAGTAGAATAATTATGCTTGGCATGTAGTAATCAACCATTATAATGAATTAGGCCAGAAATAATTGTCTGAACCAAGTAATTTTAACCTAACTGGGGAGGGAGAGGAAAGATGCTTTGCTGCTAGGTACAAAGACATTTATCTTCCCCTTGCTCGGTTGCATTGACAACTTCTACCGTCATAACATCCAGGAGAAGTCTCGGACCAAACTCTATTCCATGGTTACCAGAAAAGACTCCCTGAAAACTATCCCCGAAGATGCAAATCTAGAAACAACCAAATATAGAAATGGGGGACCATAAAGAAAAAAAAATAATTCTATAGTACTTTTGCAACAACTTTAATACACATTCCTCTCCAATAAGGTTATGAAAAGAAAATTATTGGCTAGATAAAGTTTTCTCTGTATAATTCTGTTAAGACAACCAATCACAAACAAAATTCATATTTAACTTGGTATAAATGCCTTATATCATTAAGTCATCCCTCGCTTTGAGGAATGTGCGTGTAAAAATAAGAGGATATAGCCAACATTTGATGCTGTTGGAAGATCTTAAGTTGTTGTAACTGCCTTTCTGATCCAAGTAGCCTTTTTTTTTTCCTTTCACATCCTCCTCACACTCATTACGTAAGGCACAGCGATTAATGAGCAAGATGAAGATATTTCAGGCTATTAAACTTCTACATCTTGTATGAAGCTTTATTTCTATGGTGTGCTTTTTGGATGTCAGTGACAATGATTTTTCTTTTGTTCTCTCCACAAACACTCAAGAAGTTACCCCATCAGCTACAGATGTTTTACAAGCAACTGAGCATTTCATATTTACCAGTTGCAAAAAGCTAATATTCATACTTTGGTAGCAAACACAAAGCCCAACAGATCGCAGCAAAGATGCACAATATTAAATATGGAAGCAGCCTTATTTATAAACCCATGCATACAGGAAGATCCAACTCATTAATTAGACCATGAAAATCTCTTTAAAATCCACCAGAAAATCCCAAAACACACAAACCACAGCTTAATATTCAAAATTCACAGAGTACATTCAAAATATACAAAGAGAAGTCATGTAACCTGCAATATACAGACCATATACAACTCAAGTTATTTCAATTTATAAACTACAAAACTTTTTCAATGGATTTCTAGGTCTCCATTTGAGGTTTGGTTAGTTTTCTGACACAATACTACCATACCCTCACATGCATTGTCAAACCATCCTTTTAAAGTAAAGGACAAAAGAGATTTAAAGTTGATCTTGAAATAACAGGGGTGGGGTGGGGGTGGCTACTGGGCTAAGTTTTACTATGAATGCAGACACTTTGACTTTTTAAAATAAAAAGGTAGTATATATTTAAAAAAAAATCTTCACCAGTATCCATGGCAAAGCTACAAAATAACATAACACAATATAATTTCACTAAGAAATTAGACCTCACTAAAAGACTTTATATTGGATTCACATAAATCATCTGATGTGATCACAAAGAAACAGATGAAGCGATTCAGAGTTCCTGGCTGAACTGTAAAATGATAAACTACATTGAGAAACTGAAAAAAAGAAACCCGCTGAATTATTCACAGAAGCATGCAGAGCAGCTAGCCAGCTGGTGCACACAAACAACCTCTCGTGGCAGGAGAAAAAAAACTATCAATCCCTGTTACGACCAGAACACTTCAGTGCTCACAAGCTTGGGAAGCCCCTATGGGGGTCCCTATGATGGCTCAACTTACATTTATTTCCAGTTGCAACACTACTTATCAAGTGTCTAGCTGAGGTTAGGAGCCTATAGATGATCAGCAAATGTATTTTCCTGAATCCAGGACTTGAAAAGTGTAATAACATGCCTAGTAAAGACCTTTCTTGATTACTCACACACATAGGAGCAATGCTTTACCAGTTAAGCTTATCAAACACAACACACCATCTATCTGTTCAAAGTCAGCAACTCTGAGCGCTCACAAAAATTAAACCAATCACGCCAACTTTCTGCATAGAAGGCTGTTATCAAGGACCAAGAACATCCCACCCCAGGCACCCATCAGTGCTGGTTATCGACAAGCTGGATTCAAGGACTGATTCACTCCTGCATGCTGCTCCATCCGCTCAGCTTAGTCATTCCTACTTAATGACCAGAGAAGAGCCATCAGTTTGCTACCAATGCTAGGAAAATTAGTTCCTCAAAAGATGCTGATTTCTAAATGTTTTCATATCCTTACCTTGACAAATCTTCCTTAGAAAAACACACAGACATCTATTTTCTGAAGAACTGGAGCTCTCCCTGAACAGCAAGAAGAAAATGTTGCAATTTCTGCCAACTGCACTTTTTCCTCGTTTGCCTTCGCTGAAGAGCCAAAGGAAAGCAGAGTTCAGTGCCTGTAGTCTTAGATGCTCAAGCCCACAACCTGCACCCTGTTTGAGGTTGAACATAACACACCGCTACTGCTGAGGCAGTGTCTAACTAGCAGTATTTCTATGAAGTAAGCTTTGTTAAAACCGATGTAGTCTAGTAGTAGAACGCATAATTTTTATTAGATTAAGTACTGAACAATGGAAACTTTAATTGGCTGCTAAAGAAGGACAAAGTATGTTAGGGAGGAAAAAGTGAAACAACTGAAATGATGATCCGAGGGCTGGAGCACCTCTCCTATGAGGAGAGGCTGAAAGAGTCGGGGCTGTTCAGCCTGGAGAAGAGAAGGCTCCGGGGAGACCTTATTGCGGCCTTCCAGTACCTAAAGGGGGCCTACAGGAGAGCTGGGGAAGGACTTTTTACTAGGGCATGTAGTGACAGGATGAGGGGGAATGGCTTCAAACTGGAAGAGGGCAGGTTTAGATTGAACATTAGGAAGAAGTTTTTCACTTTGAAGGTGGTAAGGCACTGGCCCAGGTTGCCCAGAGAAGTTGTTGAGGCCCCATCCCTGGAGGTGTTCAAGGCCAAGCTGGACGTGGCCTTGGGCAACCTGTTCTAGTGGGAGGTGTCCCTGCCTATGGCAGGGGGGTTGGAATTCGATGATCTTCAAGGTCCCTTCCAACCTAAACCATTCTATGATTCTATGAACTCCAGCAACAAAACAAAACAAAACCGCACATTTCCGGAATTTCACATGCAGTGATAGCCATAATCCAAGGCTGCAATGTGTCTGAAAAATACTCTTTTGCAGTAAAATACCCTTAGTTACCAACATAACAATGACGTAGAATAGGTTCAAAGTAACTTGTAGAAGGGAATCCAGAAGCACCACTACAGCAATAAATCTCATTTCCAATGAGTGTCATCATCGATTACATAGCAGAAAAAAAATAGCTGAATCTATTAAACCCATTTAATTCTACCAAAGTATATCTGTTGTCAACTTGATTGTGCTCTCTGTAACATTCTTTTGCATGGAAAACTGCAAAAATATTTCAATGTTGAAAATATTCAACAACTGAGGAAAAAAGCTTAGAATAAAACTTTGCTTGGCTCTTGATTCATATTTACTAGAAAAGTTCCTCAACTATGTACACCTTTTCTCTTGTCTTTTCAGAAGTCTATTTCTTTTATTTCTGAAATAATTTAAAAATCTACACCTGTGGATAAGCCACTGAGTAGGACTGTATCTCTACTGAAACCATAGCATACACTGAACACACCACCTGCTGAAAAGAACTTTTTCCTGCCAAATGGGCCTTCAGACAGTTAACTTCGAACTGACCAGGAGAGCCAGAGCAAGAGGTCAGCAATCCTCCACAAACAGCACTGAGGACTTTGTTGGACTAAATAGGCACAATCAGGTTTTAGAGCTATCATTTTAACCCAATATATTTCAAAGCACTGCCATGGGCTTAGCTGCTGAATTCCATCTCAGTTATTGAGTGAAGACCTAATTCCTTACTTAGGACCGACTGAAACCTAACACTTACTTGGTAATTTTCTAAATGTAACATGAAGAGCAGGTAGGCCAATTTCATCTGTTTTTTATTGCAGTTCATAACTGATTTTTATTTTAACAACTCTGGTAATGTTATTTAATTTAATAACATGTAGAGCCCAGCCACTGCATTAATAAAGTTCAAAGGTTTTTTAACTTTATTTTATAATTCACCTCTACTAATGCATAGACTTCAGAATGACAAGGCAAAGAACACAAAGACTTCAGGCAATTTACCTCATCAACCTGACCAACTACTTGGCTATTCCTGAACAAACATTTGCTACTCAGAGGGAGTGCAAAGTCTGATTCAACTATTCTGTACTTTTTTCTTTGATTCGAGCTATTTCTTTATTAGAGAAACATGTTCAGTGGAATCTAATCCCCTTTTAGAAGCTGCAGATGAGTGCATTAACTTGCAAAAATAAAGATAACATAAGAAGAGTAAGGAATGGACTGGCAACTCAATTAGCCAGCCAGGAAATCAAAACTGGGGGGAAAAAACCCAAAATAAACTGGCATGGTTATCCTTGTTTACTATTATAGTCTACTTATGCGCGTGTAACAGTTTCTTCTTTCCTTTCTCTGTTACTCTCACACTTCACTAAAACCTTGAGATACATAAGTGACTGTCATCAAGAACTACGTGAACAGTATCACCTTGAAAATTTTTCTCAGTGCAAACTTTGAAAGCATTGCTTCTTCTAGGAAGAAGTTAATGACTTCACAGGGAATCTAGCAAATAATTACGTTTCTCTAAATAGTCACACATTTTATATATCTGCTAAAACGAACAGATCAGACTCAGCCTTCACTTGGTTGGAATGTGAATGGTAGCTAAAAGATAAATTTAGAAAAGTGAAAAAAAAACCCTGTAAATTCAAGGTGATTTCATCTAGCAAAAATTTTATTCTGCTGTAATCTTTGTCAAGAGTTACCAGCTCACACACATACAGCATATTTCAGTGCTGGAGTTACGACTGGTGACCTGCTTTTACACCTTGGTATTTCAAACATTAACAAAACCAACTTGTATTGAACTTGAGTTTGATAAGTACTACTCCAAAATGAGGGATTTGATCGTTAACACAAGAACACACTCCTAAGCTTACAAGGCCTTCTCCCCATCCCTAAGCAAAACCAGATACGTAACTGTTTATTATTGACACAGGCCCTTAGCTAGGTTCTCACTATTGGTCAACACCATATAGAAGGTTTATCTAGTTACTTACTCTCCCTAATTCAGACCTTTACATTGCACTGGGTTTCAATTGCAAGTTCCATGGCTGTACTTGAACAATAGCACCTTTACAAATACCTCTCACCCTGATTTCAAATACTGCAAGAGCAGAAATGTTGTTTCAGTATTGCCTATCACTAAAACTCAGTGCATTTACTTTTCATCTAAGATTGTATTTCCAGCCATTGCTTCTTACTGTTTCCTTCTGTGATAGCTTTAAGAGCCCTCATCACCTTTGTTTTTCATGTAAACACTAACTAGTCTCCTGAATAAACTCAGTCAATGCAGAACTACCAAGCGCAATTCTTTAAATTATTCTCCCATTTCTTTATGTCCCCTCCATCTTTTCCAGCTTGCAGGCAGCAGAAGCAAAGAGATTCCCAGTAGCAGATGAACACAATGTTACTTCAGAAAGCTGCTATAATCTATTCAAGAACTCTATCAACACCCGCACCATGAATATCATCCTTCTTGGCCAACAGGTCCCAAACGTTCTGTAGCTGTACATTGAGAAAGCTCTCCTGCAAGGACATTCAGCTCCTTACATCTCCCACCCCTACTCTCTCACAATCATTTCCTTCTCTTGTGCAAATATTTTTAATAGCACTGACATCACACTACAGATAGTAAGTAGGACCCATTTGATTCCATCTGAACCCACTCGGACATCTAACTTGTTGAAAGCTCCCTCTCTTGAGAGCACAGTTTGGTAGTACCTAAACTTACCAGTAGAGAACCACTCTGGCCAAGCTCATGGTTACCTTATGCTCTGACACGCTTCATATTGGAGAACCACTGTCATATGCCACAAGATTGCACAGAGAACCTGCGTCAACTGATTATCCACCACTTCTTTCCATTCTTTGCAATTGCTGCTTCCCAGAATACAGCACAGGGATTCTGCCCTACATCCTTTGATCCTGTGTCCGTGTATTTGATGGCATTGCCTCTAAATCTCCTTACCAAGCAGCTTCGCTATTTATCTTTACTTCTCCCAGTGGAATCTAAAAAGTATTCAATTGTCAATTGCTTAAGAAAGTGTCTATAATCAGGCCAAACCAGGGAAATCTACTAAAAATGCTGCTATTCAGGAGCTGGTCATATTTATAATTCCATTTTTAAGGCTGCATCATTAAGCTCCTTTTTATATCATTCATAGTGACTTCTAATTTTCCTAGCTTCTTAATATCACATCACTAACTCCACAGAATCACAGAATGGTCAGGGTTGGAAGGGACCTCTGGAGACCATCTAGTTCAACCCTCCTGCCATAGCAGGTTCCCCTACAGTAGGTTGCACAGGATGGCATCCAGGCAGGGTTTGAATGTCTCCAGAGTCGGAGACTTCATAACTTCTCTGGGCAGCCTTTTCCAGTGCTCTGCCACCCACAAAGTAAGGAAGTTCCTCCTCATGTTTAGATGGAACTTCCTATGTTCAAGTTAAGTTTGTGCCCATTACCTCCCCAATACCTCTATTTTTTTTTCAGGGATACCCCCATGGTAGGTATTCACTATTTGGTCCATACAAACAAGCTGGATTCTCAAGTATTCCCTATTCACGTAGGTCTCATCCTGTTCTAGGATATGCTCATCTATTATCTGCTAGATGCCTGTGTTACCCAATGCATCCTAATCCCTTCCAAATCACCCATTTAATGGTTCTCCTGAAGCTGTGGAGGGTTCCTTATAAGCTTCCTAAGTATTTTTCTCTGTCTCTCAAGCTAAGCCTTCATGAAAAAATGAGTAAATTCAGGCTTGAAGGGACCTCTCTAGTCAGACCTCCTGCTAAAAGCCAGAAAATTAAAAGGTCTGACTGGGTTGCTCAGCTTGGACCTTGAAAATGAGAACAGAGACTGCACAGCCTCTCTGGGAATTCTGATCACTCTCATGGTGAAAATGCCAATCCTAATCCTTCTCTCCTTATATCCAGCCAGATCTCTCCTCCTTCATTTTAAGTCCATTGCCTCTCATTCTCCCTGCATGTACCACTCTGAAGCGCCTGGTTCCATCTTCTGAATAATCTCTTTGGAGACAAGGGACACCAACAGTTCAAAGACCTTCTTCACTAGCCTCCTTCCCACTTTTTTCAAGGGCTCTTGCATGCAAACTGCAGGCAGTTGCTGATTTAAAGTTTTCTCACTCCAGTGGACAAGGCTTAACATTCTCAATTATGGCTGAAAGAAAGCATATAGCATCTTCTATTCCTTCTCTATGATCAATAGGGAATTCATTTAAGTACTTCTACCTTTCCCAAATTATTTGAGAAACACGGGATTTCGATATGATTATGGATTCCTTTGTCCTTAATATAATTACTCTTCTTTCAGTCTCAGTGGGTCACGCTGTGACAATTTTCTGATTTCTACTACCCACTGCTCCTGTTCCATGTGGGGGGGGCGATGAATGTGCATATCGGAGTGCAAGGAACATCAAAAGAGATATCAGGGCCTTGGGGCAGACACTCAGGGGATCTGGAGCACAGGTTATTTTTTCATCTCTACTTCCTGTTGTGGGTAATGACATTGAAAGGAACAGACGAGCTCAGTCTGTTAATATGTGGCTCCGTGGCTGGTGTCATCGCCACAATTTTGGGTTTTTTGACAATGGAATGACCTACACGGCACCAGGCCTGCTGGGAGCAGATGGGGGCTGGCTCGCTGCAAAAGGGAGAAGGGTTTTCGCCCAAAAATTATCAGGGCTTATTAACAGGGCTTTAAACTAGATTTGACGGGGGAAGGGGGTATTATTGGGTTTGCCCAAGACCAGCCAAGGGAGGTCGTACCAAGGAAAGAGGAGCAAGGTACTGGTGAGGGCCTGCAGCCCTTAGCTCCAGTATGCACTGCAGCAGGATCACAGTCTTGCGTAGATGAGCCAGGAGCTCGAGGACCAACAGGAGCCAATGGGGAGGCACCGTTAGTACACGGCAAAGGAATGCCGCCTGGAGAGCAGCGCAAGGTAAGTACAGCTGCTCCAACCAGGTTAGCCTCAACAAAGACAAGGCTGAAGTGCCTCTATACAAACGCACGGAGCATGGGGAACAAGCAGGAGGAACTAGAGATGTGGGCACGACTCCAGGACTACGATCTCATTGGCATCGTAGAAACTTGGTGGGACGACACCTATGACTGGAGTGTTAGAATGGAAGGCTACAGGCTCTTCAGGAGAGACAGGCTGGGGAAAAGAGGAGGTGGTGTTGCCTTGTATGTTAAGGAGCACCTGGAATGCATGGAGCTTAGCCTGGGGATGGATAAAGAGCCAACTGAGAGCCTATGGGTTAGGATTAAAGGGAAATCGGGAGCAGGGGACATTACGGTGGGGGTTTGCTACAGGCCACCCGACCAAGAAGACCCAGTGGATGAAGCCCTTTATAGTCAGATAGGGGTGGCATCACATTCGCAGACCCTGGTGCTCATGGGCGACTTCAACCACCCTGACATCTGTTGGAAAGGCAACACAGCCAAGCATAGGCAATCCAGGAGGTTCTTGGATTGCATTGAGGACAACTTCCTTCTCCAAATGGTTGAGGAACCAACGAGGAAAGGAGCTATGCTGGACCTTGTGCTTACCAACAAGGAGGGTCTGGTAGACAGTGTCAAACTCATGGGCAGCCTGGGCTGTAGCGACCATGAAATGGTCGAGTTCAAAATCCTCGAAGCAGCGAGGAAGGTACACAGCAGGCTAGCGACCCTGGACTTTGGGAGAGCTGACTTTGGCCTCTTGAAGAATCTGATTGGTATGGTGCCATGGGATGAAGCGCTGGAGGGAAGAGGGGCCCAAGAAAGTTGGTTAATATTCAAGGACCACCTCCTCCAAGCCCAGAACCAGTGCATCCCTACAAAGAGGAAGGCAGGCAGAAAAGCCAGGAGGCCTGCATGGATGAATAAGGAACTCCTGGACATGACCAAAAGGAAAAAGGAGGCCTACAGGGAGTGGAAACAGGGGCGGGTAGCCTGGGAGGAATACAGGGGAATGGTCCGAGCAGCCAGGGATCGGGTTAGACAAGCCAAAGCCCAGATGGAACTGGATCTGGCAAGGGATATTAAGACAAACAAGAAATCTTTCTTTAAATACGTCAGCGAGAAAAGAAACACTAGGGAAACTGTGGGCCCTCTCCGGAAGGTAACACAAGAACTGGTTACCCGGGATAGAGACAAGGCTGAGGTACTCAATGACTTTTTTGCCTCAGTCTTCACTGGCAAGGACTGCAGCCACACTGCCCGTGATGCAGAATGCAAAAGCCAGGATTGGGAAAATGGAGAACCGCCCACTGTAGAAGAAGATCAAGTGCGGGACCACCTGAGGAACCTGAAGGTGCACAAGTCCATGGGACCTGATGAGATACATCCGCGGGTCCTGAGGGAACTGGCAGATGAAGTCGCTAAGCCACTAGCCATCATATTTGAGAAGTCGTGGCAGTCTGGCGAGGTTCCTGATGACTGGAAAAGGGGAAACATAACCCCCATTTTCAAAAAGGGAAATAAGGAAGACCCGGGGAACTACAGGCCAGTCAGTCTCACCTCTGTGCCTGGCAAGATCATGGAGCAGATCCTCCTGGAAACTCTGCTGAGGCACACAGAAATCAAAGAGGTGATTGGTGACAGCCAGCATGGCTTCACCAAGGGCAGATCATGCCTGACTAATTT
The DNA here is from genome assembly GCA_008711295.1 of Anarhynchus alexandrinus. NCBI lineage: Eukaryota > Metazoa > Chordata > Aves > Charadriiformes > Charadriidae > Anarhynchus > Anarhynchus alexandrinus. The sequence continues at coordinate 158,767 of VUYV01000405.1, forward strand.
GGTGGCCTTCTACGAAGGGGTCATAACGGCGGTGGACAAAGGAAGATCGACTGATGTCATCTACTTGGACTTGTGCAAGGCATTTGACACTGTCCCACACGATATCCTGGTCTCTAAATTGGAGAGACATGGATTTGACAAATGGACCATTCGATGGATAAAGAACTGGCTGGACGGTCGCACTCAAAGAGTTGCGGTCAACGGCTCGATGTCCAAGTGGAGACCAGTGACAAGTGGCGTTCCTCAGGGGTCGGTGCTGGGACCTGTACTGTTCAACATCTTTGTAGGAGATATGGACAGTGGGGTCGAGAGCACCCTCAGCAAGTTTGCCGATGATACCAAGCTGTTTGGCGAGGTAGACACGCTGGAAGGGAGGGATGCCATCCAGAGGGACCTGGACAGGCTGGAGAGGTGGGCCCAAGCCAACCTCATGCAGTTCAATAAGGCCAAATGCAAGGTCTTACATCTAGGTCGGGGCAATCCCAAGCACAATTACAGGTTGGGCGGGGAATGGCTGGAGAGCAGCACTGAGGAGAAGGACCTGGGTGTGCTGATCGACGAGAAGCTCAACATGAGCCAGCAATGTGCGATCGCAGCCCAGAAGGCCAACCGCATCCTGGGCTGCATCAAAAGAAGTGTGGACAGCAGGGCGAGGGAGGTGATTCTGCCCCTCTACTCCACTCTCGTGAGACCCCACCTGGAGTACTGCGTCCAGCTCTGGAGTCCCCAACATAAGAAGGACATGGACCTGCTGGAGCGTGTCCAGAGGAGGGCCACGAGGATGATCCGAGGGCTGGAGCACCTCTCCTATGAGGAGAGGCTGAAGGAGTTGGGGCTGTTCAGCCTGGAGAAGAGAAGGCTCCGGGGAGATCTTATTGTGGCCTTCCAGTACCTAAAGGGGGCCTACAGGAGAGCTGGGGAAGGACTTTTTACTAGGGCATGTAGTGACAGGACAAGGGGGAATGGCTTCAAACTGGAAGAGGGCAGGTTTAGATTGAACATTAGGAAGAAGTTTTTCACTTTGAGGGTGGTGAGGCACTGGAACAGGTTGCCCAGAGAGGTTGTTGAGTCCCCATCCCTGGAGGTGTTCAAGGCCAGGCTGGACGTGGCCTTGGGCAACCTGTTCTAGTGGGAGGTGTCCCTGTCTATGGCAGGGGGGTTGGAACTCGATGATCTTCAAGGTCCTTTCCAACCTAAACCATTCTATGATTCTATGATTCTATATTTCTGTGCTCTGAACCTGGAAATGACATTTTTAACTATAGAGAATACCTCCTCATACATTCTTCTAGTGTTTGCAGCATTATCATCTCACCTGCCTCCAGTTATGCAAAATAAAATTGCTCTAGCTATTACAGTCTGCCAAATTAAGCCTCTGGTTTCTTGGTGGCCAGTTTCTTACTTTCTTGAGTCTGGGAAACAGTTCTTTCCAAAACAGGTTGGAGAGAATGATGACCACTTAGACAATTCTCGGTATTGTCAGATCTTGTTTTTCTAAACCAAATGCTCTCTTCCTGCCCAGTCACCAATACAAACCTCATACAGAGAAAGCTTCAAGTCAGAAAGAGGAGAGCATTCACCCACTGTTGATCCACAGTAAGAGACCAATGCAATGTCTGCATTACAAAATGGTGTCTCAAAAGATCACAGACCTTCTCTCAAGATACACTTGCAGTTTCAACAGCAGCAACAGGCAGGTGAAGATTCTCAAAGTCAGTAGGTACATAACAGAAGAGGACAGGTGTAGTAGGTATGTAACTTCCCAAGCCAAGGCCAGAAGATACTAAGGGAAATAAGATTAAAAATAGGATAAAAAAAAAGATTAATTTCTCCAAGTCTGGTCATACAATGCACCTAGGCTAATTTAATAGGTTACTGCTGCTGAAAGATGTAGCTCTGCATGTAACTCCCAACCATTGCACCCTCCCATACGCCAGCCGTAGAGCTCATGTGTTCACAAAGTATGCTCAATCAAATGAGTAACCTGGACAGTTAAAAACAGCCAGACCCATTCACTTTGTGCCAGGCAAGTTTTCTGTTCAGTTAAACTGAAAAAGCACTCTTTTTTTGGCACCAGCAAGCTGTTAGATCTTCTTAGTTCCTACAGGGTAACTCAGTCCTCATTTTCACCTTTGACATCTCCGTACAAGGAAATATCAATAAAGTACACAGAAACTATAACTGTACTAGAGCAGCCATGAGTGTAAAAGCCAAGACAACTCATTCAAGAGATTTTCCTTTTTCTTCTCTCATGTGTGCTTTCTCAATCTTCTTTTGCACCTTGCCCATGTCCATACCATACAGCTTTATCTACAGTTTATGCCAAATTTGGCATGCATGTTTGGTGCTGTTATTAATGCAAGTGCTTCAACAGGACATTTAAATGTGCCGAAAATTGTTTCAGTTCATTAACAGGGTGGGTGAGGAGGGGTGCGGCAGCATAACTATTTTTCACCCTGGCAAGTAAGCAAAGGGTGGGGCTGCACAAGGCAGGAGTGCAGCTGGAAGAGAGAGACCTGCTCCCCTTCAGTGCGCTCCAAACAACTACTTCTGACACAACTCTGCACCAGGTCCAGCACTCAGACCCCTCCAAAACCTGAGTGAGATCAACCCAGGAAACGCAGTTGTTTTACAGAAACAAAATGGGTGGGTAGGGAGAATTAGTTGTCTTAAGTGAATGATCTAAATAGGCTCACAGAAAGGTCTTTAGAATCCCATAGTTAGCATACAGGATAACATCCTGCAGCCCAGAGCACAAAAGGAAATACCAAATAGCAAGGGACTATGCTGTCCTCAGCCACTGGTGAAATACCAAAGTTCTTCAGCTTCATAGCAAACAGCTATGTTTTCCTCAAGCTCTTCCATTACTACCAGCTTTCCCACACAGCTCCTTAACAGTGATCACTATTAAGTGATTACCAATCACTTAATCAATTGGAATCTCTTCATTAAAATAAAGAGATTGCAAGCAAATCTGTTAAAACAGTACTCACCTATGAACTTTCTAAAGTGCTCATATTTGATGCCATAACAGTGAAGCCTACTACAATCTCCTCTCGAATTCCAATTCCGAGGAAAAAAAAAAAAAAAGAAAACCACCATATGCAATGCTACCCAGTACTAACATAAAAAGTCCGACTGCCCAAAATGTAAGTTTAGACAAACATTAAAGCTACAAAGAGAAATACGGGAGTTCAAAAATATCACTTAAGCTTACCTATTCAATCCAATGTAGTCCCTTGCATGCAAGTACTGGGAAAATCTACTTGATCACATTTATTTTTCAACAAGACCTCTAACTCATCCAGTGCACTGAAGAGACGTTGTTCAACAAACAAAATATTGAATATGTTTTTGTTTTGGTTTTTAATTCTTTTGCCAAGATAGAACAGGCTTCCGAATGCAAGAGCACATGAACAGGAAGGTCATGGTTGGGGGTACAGACAGGAGGTACTTGTGAAGGAGGAACTAGGCTGGCACTGCGTGTTCAAACCTTTTCATCCTAAAATAGAAAATTTATATTTGTTTATACTCAAAATGGTCTCAGATATGTTATGGTATGAAAAGCCACCTGATCCTAAATTCAGATTTAGCCTGAGCATGGATTTATTTCAAAAATGTCACCAAGATCCCCAGCAGCACGTTTCATTGGTGTTCAGAACAAGATGAAGCAGCAACAACCTGTTGAATTCCTGGGACTGGATGCAGTACTGAAAGCAGGACCACACAAGAATTTAAAGAAAAAAAAGAAAGGAGATAGCACTGCTGCACAGAAGTTGATATTTTCAAAGATAACACCTGGATCTGGTTTCACCTTGTATAACCTATAGATGTCTGCAGAACAAAGCTATCTACTGATAAGGTGGGGTTTTTTTACTCAGTCTCCTGCACTTAAACTTAGGAGACTGAAACATAAAAGTTTCCATGTGGGAAACTCATAAGCAGTTAAATTGTTCAAAGCAATAGATTTTGACATTTGCCTCTAAAAGCCTTGGCAAACCTAAGGCACCGCTGACATTACCCTTCCAAGTGCTGTGGTATAGAAGCATTTTTCAGCTGATTACAAGGTTATGTTTAACAGTAGCACATTAAACTACTTAATGTCTAGACCCACTTTAGCAAATCTGTAAGTTTCAGAACAAAGATAAAAATGTCAGAGAATCATGCTAAAGGGCTGCTTGCTTTTTCCTTCAAAGTTAAAGTAAACAGGCTTCCAGGCAATGTAAGAGCTCATGGATGAAGATCACAGAAGATGAGGGAATGAACAGCAGCACAAGGGAGAGGGCAACATAATGTAGATGACATCCACTCCATTTCATGTCGCAATACTCACTCCATTTAAGCTTACTCAGCATGCTATTTGAACTCCATTTCCGGGACATAAGTTTACTTATTTAAAAAAAAAAATAAATCTGTTCTGCAGAAGTGCTTATCAAAGGATTTTGGTGGTTTGTTTTTTTTTATTTCTTATGTAATCAACAGTCTGAATACTGCACTTTCAGGAAAGCACTACAAAGCTATACAATCAAGATTTACTTTTTCTTGTCACCAGAAAGGACTGGGGCACAGCACAGCCATATATCCATACAAATGACAGAAATGGACTGTTTTGCCTTGAAGTTATGAATCTGAAGTTATTTCTCCCCTAGCCACGAGCACACTACATAATGCCAAGTTATGATTCAACACCACCTCTTATGGTAGTGACTATTTCAATCACCACCAAGACTTTAAAGATTTTTGAGATAACAAATTAAATGCACTAGCATTTTCAAATTGACACCCCAAATCATGTTTAAATTGTTTGAATAATTGGTTTAAACATTCATGAGACAAAGCTGCTCCTGTTCACAACAAAGGGCAGAGGGCTCTTCATTATTTTAGACTGGAATAAAGAAGTACCTACATTGGTAATACAAAAAATACAAATACTCTTAGAGCTAAGCATTTCAAATAGCTATAATTAGCCCCTTCACTTTTATTTATGATCAGAAGACACTTAAATGGCCTTACTGCACTTTATAAACAGCTATGGAATTTTAAATCAATTAAATTCCTGTTAATCTACTATTTAGAAGCTGGTGACATGACCTGTACAAATGCCTTGCCCATCTAACTTCATTAGGTTTCTCAAGTTCCCCAGCCTTCTCTCTCCAGTCTTGATTAATATGAGGGAAAAGAAATCCACCAGAGCTACTATCCACTTACCTACCACGACTTTTATTAACTCATGAATTATTAATTCATGAAAGCATTTTGCTTTTTACTCCTAGAAATGTTAGATCCTCCAGAGGTCTGGTAAGAGAGCTCTAAAATACTATGTCACCATCAGCTTCCCCATTATCCGTTAGTTTGACAGATTAAAATAAATATGGAAAGTGGCCCAACGCAATTTTCTCATAGAGAAGGTTATGCAGCATTTCAATTTTTTACTCCCGAAAAATCTGTTTAGTGCAATCTTTATACTACTACATACATATATTTGTGCAAGATTTATCTTTTGGAAATGCAACTCCTTTCCCAAGAAAATTATCAACAGCTTAATTTTTCAGCTGAAATACTGCAATTTTAAACTTTCCAATCTGCAAAGCTTTTTTCTGATTTTTGCATGTGTTTTCTTAGCATGTGCCTTGGTCTATATGAAAACAACTGAATGTCAATAATCCTGTATTCTCTACAGTTTTGTCTAAATCCTCCTGTGCTTCAGAAATTAGATACACCCTTTTTAGCATCTCTCAGGAACAAAGGCATCATAGCTTTCCATAATTATCTTGTAAGCTTTTTCAGTGTATATGAATTCACCCATAAACCATGGGTTTAAAACACTCAAAAACTGGCACAAGTAGATAATAATGTGAAAGCGTCATATATTTCTATTAGATACTCGAGTGTTCTTTCAACAGCTAAACTGATTTACTCATAAATTTAGGAAGTAATTTTAGTTTCCAAATTATGAAAGATATTTAAAGAGTTTAAAATTCTAAAGCTTTTACAGTTGCTAAGGTTCCCTCCCCCAATATTCTAGAAAGCAGTATTATTTTAACCTTCCTCCCAGAAGAAGAAAGACTGAAATCAAGAAATTCTGATTACTCATATCAGCCACCAGCAACACCCTTGAAAAACTCTACAATTCATTGCAGCTAGTGGGGGGGGG
>VUYV01000405.1:164925-209315 GCA_008711295.1 Anarhynchus alexandrinus
GGGGGGGGGGGGGGGGGGGAAGTAATTTCAAAGTCAATATTCTGCATGCAGATTTTCCTTAAGGTCCTGTTGTTACTTTCTTTGTTGTAAGCAAGAATAAAATTCACTACAAAAGCTACCAGTGAAGTCCCTTCCTGCCGGAGTTGGAAATCAGTAATATTATTAACACAGCATCAAGATCCAGTAAAATCTACTGGAAACACCAAAAAAAGGTTAAAGACATCAACGTGATATTCTTCTGCCAAGTGACAGATTTGGTATTTATTTCTATTTTTAGGCCCCACTTTTAACAGCCCCCAGTCATTAAAGGACCTACTGCTCAGAACTCTAATAACTTCACACGTATTCAAGACTCTCCATGAAGTGTCATGGGAACCTAGCTTCCATTACTGAAACTTGGTGGGATGAATCCTATGACTGGAATGCAGCTATCGATGGCTACAGGCTGTTCAGAAGGGACAGGCGAGGAAGGCAGGGCACAGGCATTGCCCTCTACATGAAAAAATGGATAGTGTGAAGAGCTGTCTCTGAAGAATAGCCACGAGCAGGTTGAAAGTCTACAGCTAAGAATTAGAGACCGAGGCAAGAAAGGAGCCTTGTGGTTGGTGTCTACTACAGGTGTCCAGGGGAGCCTATTGACAAAGTCTTCTTACTCCAGCTACAGGAAGCATCGCTTGCAGGCTCTCATCCTGCTTGGGGAATTTCAACCACGCCACCATCTGCTGGAAAATTAGCAGTGAGCTGTAGGCAATCCAAGAGACTCCTGGAGTACATTGAAGATAACGTCTTAAAGCAGGTAATAGTCAGCCCCACCACAGGGGATGCGATACTGGACCTGTTGGTCACCAATGCAAGCGCGCTAATCAGTGACATCAAGATGGGAGGCAGCCTGAGCTGCAGTGATCATGCACTGGCGGAGTTCACAGTCCTGAGGGATATGGGTCAGGGGAAGAGTAAAGTCAGGACCCTGAATTTTAGGAAAGCAAACTTCCAGCTATTCCAGGAGTTAGCCAACTGAGAAACTGCCCTCAGGGAGAAGGGAGTAGAACAGAGCTGGCATATCTTTAACAATGCTTTCCATAGAGCACAAAAGCTCTCAATCCCCAGGTATAAGAAATCAGGAAAGGAAGGCAAGAGACCAGCATGGCTGAGTTGAGACCTGATGGTCAAACTAAAGGGCAAGAAAGAGATGCACAGGCAGTGGAAACAAGGACATGTATCCTGGGAAGAGTACAGGGACGCTGCCCAGTTGTGTAGGGATGGGGTCAGGAAGGCCAAGGCTGTGGCTGCAGCTGAACTTGGCAAGGGATGCAAAGAATAATAATAGGGGCTTCTATATGTATGTCAGCCAGAAAAGTAAGGCCAAAGAAAATGACCCCCCTGATTAGCAAGACTGGCAAACTGGTAACAATGGACTAGGAGAAGGGTGAAGTACTCAAAAACTTTTTTTGCCTCAGTCTTCACTGGAAACCTCTCTTCCCACACCTCTAGAGAGGATGGACTGCAAGACGGGGACTGGGGGAGCAAAGTCTCTCCCACTGTAAGAGAAAGTCAGGTTTGTGACTACCTGAAGAACCTGAACATACATAAGTCTATGTGACCTGATGACAGGCATTCCAGAGTCCTGAGGGAATTGGCTGATGTAGTTGCCAAGCCATTCTCCATGATATTTGAAGAGTCATGGCAGTCCTCTGTGAAGCTATGCTAAGGCTCATGGAGGACAGGGAGATTATTCTGCCTGACCAACCTAGTAGCCTTCTATGATGGAGTGACTACATCAGTGGAGAAGGGAAGAGCTACAAATGTCATCTATCTGGACTTCCCTAAGGACTTTGACACAGTCCCCCACAACATCCTTCTCTCTAAATTGGAGAGATATGGATTTGATGGATGGACTGTTGGTGGATGAGGAATTGTTTGGATGGTCACATCCAGAGAGTAATGGTCAACAGCTTAATGACCAGATGGTGATCAGTGACAACTGGCGTCCCTCAGGGGTCCATATTGGCACCAGTGCTGTTTAGTATCTTCATCAGTGACACAGACAGTGGGATCAAGTGTACCCTCAGCAAGTTTGCAGATGACACCAAGCTGAGTGGTGTGGTTGACACGCCTGAGGGACGGGATGCCATCCAGAGGGACCTGGACAAGCTTGAGAAGTGGGCCTGTGTGAACCTCATGAGGTTCAACAAGGTCAAGTGCAAGGTCCTGCAGCTGGGTTGGAGCAACCCCTGGTATCGATACAGGCTGGGGGATGAAGGTATTTAGAGCAGCCCTGAGGATAAGGACTTGGGGGTACTGGTGGATGAAAAAATGGACATGAGCTGACAATGTACGCTCGCAGCCCACAAAGCCAACCACATCCTGGGCTGCATCAAAAGAAGCATGGCCAGCAGGTCAAAGGAGGTGATTCTGCCCCTCTACTCCACTCTCGTGAGACCCCACCTGGTGTACTGTGTCCAGCTCTGGAGCCCTGAGCACAGGAAAGACGTGGACGTGTTGGAACAAGTCCAGAGGGGGCCACAAAGATGACCAAGAGGGATGGAGCACCTCTCCTATGAGGAAAGGCTATGGGAGAGTTGGGGTTGTTCAGCCTGGAGAAGAGAAGGCTCTGGGGAGACCTTATTGTGGCCTTCCAGTGCTTGAAGTGGGCTTATAGGAAAGATGGGGACAAACTTTTTAGTAGGGCATGTTGTGATAGGACAAGGGATAATGGCTTTAAATTAAAAGAGGCTAGATTTAAACTAGATATAAGGAAGACTTTTTTTACGATAAGGGTGGTGAAACACTGGAACAGGTTGCCCAGAGGGGTGGTAGATGCCCCATCCCTGGAAACATTCAAGGTCAGGTTGGACAGGGCTCTGAGCAACCTGATCTAGTTGAAGATGTCCTTGCTCATTGCAGGGGGGTTGGACTAGATGACCTTTAAAGGTCCCTTCCAACCCAAATCATTCTGTAATTCTGTTCTACAATTCAATTCAAGAAATAACTGGAATAATAGTGCCTCCTGGTTTTCACAAAAAAACCCCACTGCAATCTCTTCAAATATTTTCTCTAGTAAACTTACCAATATAATTTTTTTTTTTTTAATTGCTCATGCCAGTTAAGTGTAGACTGCACAAACTAGGAATTCAATAAACAATTTAAAAATACTTGGATAAGCTTGGAATCTAATAAATCACTTATATAGAAAAGCAAGTCCAAAACCTGAAGATGAGTCTCAAAGGAGTAACACCAATTCCTATGATGTTGGTAATTGTATTTCTTTTAAACATAAGTTTCCTTAGCCTTAAAATACAATCCACTGGCATTTACCATTAAGCACCCAATGGCTTCATTCCATTAAACGTGTATTACTTCACTGCTATTAAAAATGTCTACAAATCCATAAACCTGCAGAAGTTCTATTTTATCACCTGGTTTATCATCTGAAGATAGTATGTCAACATGATCAGTTTTGAGGATATCCTCCCTCCACCCCCCTGTCACAATGTATTGTGCTTACGGAAATATCTTTATTTAAATAATCTGAACCATATTTTGCCAAAGATATTTCTACCAATTATGCACAACATTATTTTCCAGTGAATAGTCATATTGTCCTCCTAGCACAAAAGAAGGCAATGGTCTTTATACAGCATCAGTTAACAATTTTACTGCAGTCATTCTACCAAATACGATATCCAGTGACAACGACTGTAAAATAAGTTCTGAAGTTTTGAAGCTCAGAATTTCCCTTATAAAAGTCCATTGAGAACCTATTTCATGTGATGAACACCATTTTGATAACATCAATACTGCATGAATCATCAATCTATCCAAAAATACCCTTCAGTCACCACAGGGAATGATCTCGTACTGATTCATAATCTCTCTTTATTTTGCATTGTCAAAACATTGCTTGTTTTAACACAGCAAGGCTACCTCTTGTTATGATTTAGCCAGTCACTTTTATTTTAATCACAATCACTAGTTATGGGCTCAGTGAATTATAGCCAGTAATGAAAAAAAACATTGGGGGACAGCAAGGAAAGAACAAATGGCTCACAGAATACCTCTCAGGTATGTCTCTTCTTATGGAAAGTGTCTGCCCAAAGTTATAAGACTGCTGTTAATTCCCCCGCCTTATCCAGAAGGGCTTATCCTGCTATCACACTTTTCACTACAACACATAACCATATTGCAAACATGACGGAGAAATGGCTATTGAGCTTCATGCATTGAATCATGCCACTAGAGATACAACCTACTTCATTTACAATGTTTGATCTTTATTATTAAAAAAATAATATCCATGTGCACTTAACATAAAATAACATTGAATATATGCATGAATGTCTGTGATTCAGTTTACTGGGCTTTTCAAACTTTACCAAGCATGACTGAAGCACTGCAGAGTACAGCTCAAAGTTAAGTATAAAGTATGTATTGGTTCATTTCACTACTTACAAATAACTACTAAAGAAAGGTAAAGCCCCCAAAAAACTTGTGGGTTCTCACTAGCACTGACTTTGGACAGAGCTGGATAAAACCAAGAACAGGCTCTTTCCACAGTCAAGAAAAATCTACCTGTTTGTAGCACAACAGTGACCAAAATGGCCTAAGCATGAAAAGAAAACAACCCAAATAAATAGTAAAAGCAACACTGATGCAAGAGCTTCCCAAGTGGAAGATGCAATGAAGTGCAGTAGGGCACAGAAGACACATAATGATCACAGGAACAAGCTGTCAGATATTAGCTATGCACAAGTTTTGGGTATTTAAAATTATTTTTAAATTATTTTTTCTCTGTCCTGCTAGGGCAGAAGGATCAGCAATATAGCAATTGTATAAGTACCTACTCAGCCACTGAATTTTTCAGATCTTATTTATAGAGCTTCCATTTTAAAAGTACAAGACTTCATTTATTTTTAACTACTATCTACCATTTACTGGTTTTTACTAGGCTTTCTGGTCATCTTCCTCTGTCATCTCAAACCAGCCTGTAAGCTACCTTCATCATCACAACTATCCTGCTATCATTTTGCAACACATACTTATGTCAAAGTTAAGACCCATACGACTTGCTGAGGCAAAAGTAACATATACCAGGATTTACAAACAGCTATTTTATTATTTAAAATATTATTTATAATCTTAGCAGTAGTATAAAATTAGAATATCGAGCCATAATTACAAGCAAATACAAAATTAACTACGAACAGAATTTAACAGCTTAAGATGGACAGAAGTTCTCAGGAACTGGGAATTGTGCTGATGCCTCTATTACAATCCTGTCAGATTATTCAATTTTCCAAGTAAGAATTCATATAGCTAGTCCATAAGTATTTTTTTTCATCACTTATCCTGGAAAAGGAAAACAAGTGAAGCTCCTTCTTCATCATTCAGGACCTGGTAAGATCTGTGGCCTGTTAGCCAAGTGCATCTCAGAGGCACATTATTGACAGGGTTAGAAGTTATTCCATGTGGTTCTGGTTCTCTTTCTCTTCCTGCTGGAAAACTATGCAAGGTTTCTCTAGTTTAGAGTGTGCTGCGCCACAAGCTTCTATTATTAACAATAAGATAAAAAAGAATAATTTTTACTTTCACTGAAAAAGGAAATGGCAATAACCACAGTGCTACCTTTTGTAGATCTTCATTCTACAGTCTCTGGAGCAGCCCCTGCCTCCTGCAAACAGCCCTGTTGCAAGTATTTCCAGCACCCAAAGTTTTCTTTCAATTAGCAGAATTTAAACATTCTGAAGGACATCTGAACAACACCTTTTGTTAGGAAGGGAAGATTCTCATTTGCTAATGGTCAGTCTCAGGCACTGATTAATTTATAAACTCATGTCCTATCAAAATAAAAACAAACCAAATCAGAACAGTGTCAATATCTGCTAAAAGCCAAATTTTAAGAAAACCATGACTTTGAACTCATTTAGGCAATAGTTGCTGATACAGCTAATGCTGGCATCACGAGTTTTAAAAGTCTAGAAATATAGATATAATTTGTTCTAACCACTAAGTTAATCAGAAGAGCATTTCCTGTTTAAAAATACCCATTTCCTTAACACATTCCTTCATCTGTCACAAAATAACATTGGTCAATTATTACAGCAATGCTTATAAACAGCGGTTTACTGCATTATTCAAGAAAAGTAACCCAAAACCTCACAAACAAGGTGGGTGTAGCTGGAAAGGGAGCACAGGGACAAAGGCACACACCGCCTCTACTCCTGCACTATTGCTCAAACTGACATGTCCAGCTACGACTTCAGATTTGACGACTACAAAATGTATTATTTCTCAGTTTACCAAACTGCTCAAGGACAACAAACTCACAACCAGCAAAAATATGAAACACAAACTCACAACAGCCAACTAATCCTTTCCTCACTGATGTCTCCTGGGTAAATTGTAACCAAAGTCAACTGAAACTATGTGCAGTTAAACCAGAAGAAACTCCAGAGTGAAAGTTCTTGATATGCAAGCTCAATGAGCAGCAACACACTTGCACTAGAGCAAGGGGAAAAAAAAGACTTCTAGCTCCTGCTTAAGGAGCGACTCTAGGTTCATCAGTTTGACTGCTAAGAAGTTTCAAGGTCATGAATTTTACTATGCACATGTATAACCCAAGGGCAGTAGAAAGAAGGCAAAGAGCAAGAATGCGCAGTTCCAAGAACAGCCATTGTAATTTCCACAACATGTACTACAAGCTCAACTAGCTGGTTGGTTTGGTTAATTTTCTTAGTGATTGTTACTTTGTAAATGAAAACTTAAGACCAAAAAATTTAAAAAAAAAAGACACCCAAACCTAAATACTTACTTTCTTCAAATACTGATTCTGGATAGAATAAAAGAAGGGAAAAATCTTTACTGAGCTCCTAACTCTGGAAACAGTGAATACTCTGCAAATTGAAGTAATTCCCACCAAATACAAATTATACACAAGCATTTGTAATGAGAAACTTAAATATTTTTGTTGAACAACATGTAATTGTAAACAAACATTTTTTCCCAGTGATTCCAAATGTCTTTTCCTAACCTTCCTTCCCAATGTGCTTTAATTACATGATATGTCTGACATGCTTTCTTTCAACAACAAATTCCTGCATTTTCTTAACATTTCTTATTCCTTATAAGGTAAGGCAGAGATCTCATATTGTGTGACTGTTACCGAATTCAAGCTTCACACCAGGAATCAAAATGATCTTGAAGATAACAAAACAGAGTAGCATACTTTTTTACCCCTCATCTTCTCCCTACTTTATTACAGCATACAGATTGTTTCTGCCAAAAAGAGGTTGGATCAAAGACCAAAGGTAAAAACCCTACCATCATCACAGGACACAGTGTGACACAGTCAGCTGGAAATCTTCGTTGCTTTGTTACCCTGGGATCTTAATTACAAAGCACCAGAATAGCAGAGACCAGCACAGGGGACAGTAACCAGCAGAAGCGTGCAGCGCAGCACTGCTCATGCGTAGCGCACACTGCTACAGCCACGGGATGGACCCACCAGTGCATCAAGAACAGGGAGGTCTGCTGGAGGGTAATGTGTCAGCATGAGCTTGCAAGATAGCCAAGAACCTAAAGCCTGATGAAGGAGGAAACTCACTGCTGCTCCCCCTGTCACTCCCCCAGATTAAACATTCCCACCATGAACTGTGCACAGTGCCTGGTGGTTACCAGCACCTGTGAGCTGAATCTGCTCTGCACAAAATCTTGCTTATCCATAACCTTTATATCATTCTCAGGACTTCTCTTTTCAGCCTCACAGTTGTACTGCCATCCTCCATAGTACATACACCCTTTATCGTTGGCTTCATCCTACCCATGTACCTCGTTGCAACAAGAAAAAAAACAGAACCCAAACCCCCAGTCTTCCTCACCTCCAAAAAAGCTGCAGTTCCTGGACTGCTCTGCTGAAACCTCTTTGTGGCAGGACAGAGCTGAAGGCCCTCTAGGGTATAGTCAAACCACTCACCATTACAGGTTTTCAGTTCTCCATATGCAGATAGCTTTTTCAAACCCTATCTGATAAAATATTGAGTGGACTGTTATTTTCCTTGTATCTGATTAGTCACAGATCTGTGGGACACTAATGTATTGATCTTACACCACGATTTATGGGAGATTTTATATTTCAAGTTCTAGAAGGGCAAAATGGTGCTATAACCAGCAAGGACAATGTTTCATTCCAGGCTGGATCCAGGACAGCTCTGAAGGAACAGCTGTACGGATACAGAGAGACACCGAAAAAATCAGTTTTGGGTATGGATTCATGTTGCAACCAAGCTGAAGTATTGGCACCCTCCTCCATCCTCTGCCTCAACCCAATCAAGCCCTGAGCCCATCTGGCTATAACACTAAGCCAATTCAGCTCATCAACCTGCTTTTAAAAAAAGAATATTCACTTTCTGTCATGTTAACTTGCTGCCACTGTACCACAGCATCATACGGGAATCATATGTAGCTCAAGATAAAAGCCTGGGTACAGGAATTCCCTTTTTGGGCAACGACTGCTTCTTTAGTTCAGTTGCCTGGTGAAACAGCACCCTACCCAGCGCCTGGGGGTGGACGGAGGCCCCTTCCAGCTCCCTTCATAGCAGCAGCCAGAAAGCAGAGAAGCAAGGCAAGCACAAGATCCCCATTGTAAAAACTGAGACTCTCTTGTGTGCAAGATGGGAAATGGAAAGAATGAGCTCCCACAGCAGCAAAAGCGTGCCCCCAAACTTCATCAGAAAACCACTACACAAAGGATAATAGGGCAGAAAGGGACGTAGCAAAATCCCAGTATAACATTCTTTTTCAGTGGGAAGAGCTAGGTGAACTGATACTGCCCATATATACATATACACACACACACCCTTCAAACTTCATCATCAGCTTGTTAAGTGTAATCAGTAGTTTCAGCATTAGAGTGGAATATTGCTTTAAGGATAAATAAGGACATGCTACCCTCATAACTTTCTTCCAAAAAAGCTGTTTACTTTGAAAGGCACGCAGGGGCGGGGAGGGGGCAGATAACCAAAAATGAAAGAAACAAGAAAACTGGGAAAAAGGACAAAAAACTGGAAAATTTGAGTCATGATGAATTAAAATAAATAGCCAGAATAAAAGATGATTTGCATCTATCTTTCTAATATTACATCAGCTATTAGTATATTTGCAGTGTCCATAAATAGCAAATGCTAGAAGAGGCAGAATTTTGTCAGACCTTTCTTGCTGGCATCCAGAAGGAACACTGAACAAGATCCTGCTAGTGAAGGGACGAGGTCCAATTATATTCACCAGCCTTAAGACATCTATCCAAATTCTTAAAGAGAGATTCATAGACATAATAAAATAGAAATGTCTTGACCTTTAAAAGTAACGACATGGAAGATTAAGAGCTGGTTCTTTCTTCATTGTCTTGTAGTGGGTGTCTTTGATAAGCTTACTGACAAGACACACACTTTGACACAGGAAAACAAACAAACAAAAAATCCAAGGAGGCTTAAAAGAAAACAGGTTATTAAGAAGGAGGAATAAATAAAATGCACTTGTTAGGAGGCAAGCCAAACAATGCTGCATTTTTCAACAAGACTTCAGGGGAGGATTGATCTTTGTGTCCTGTTGAGCATTGCTGGGAAAACAACAGCGAGAAAGAAAAAAGGTTGTAATAAAACAGTAAAAAGAAGGTAGAAGGAGATGATGATGATTTGGAGGCTTTAATGATTCAGCTACTCATTTCAGCTTGGTTTCCTGAATTCTGCATTGCAGAACTGCTTTCTTCAACCTTAGTACAGGAAAACCATGCACTTACATCTTGCTGCAGATCTTCAAATTTGGGTCAATCATCACTTCAAGAAAGCTCAGGAGAATGCAACAAGTTTACACTTCCTTGAGAGCTACACACCTTGTGCCAAGAAACCATCAAACACTTCGGTAATTCTTCCAAGGTAAATACACAAGGTTTTTATAACCAAATGACTGTTGTGTAATCAGAGACTGAAATATTTTGCCTCTGTATTTGCATACACACATAGTACAAAGATATTTCTTCCAGTAACAGAATTGGGTGATATATCTGTAACTCAGGGGTATGAAACGTCATCAAGCTGGCATCTTGAATCTCTGTATCATACTGTTCTTCAGTCCAAAAAATGCCCATAGCCCTTCATCAATGACAACACATTGCAGAACAATAGTTTATTCCTTTAAAAAAAATAAAATTAAAAAAAAAACCCAACAACAGCTTCCTACAGAAACCATTTTAGCTAGCAAATGAAAAAAAAGAATCACTTTATGTTCTCAAGACTGGCAGAGCCTGATTTAGGTTCGGGGGAGAGGACAGGGAGATAGAACACTTGCATTTATGATTTTAAGGGAAGCTTACTTTTGCATGAGAACACCTGGAAGAAAATGTATTTCCTTTAATTGTCTTAAAGTACAGGTTGCCGTCATACTCCTGTTCCTCACCAGGATTTAACCTTCCTTGCCAAAGCAACATACAAAAGAATAACAAGGTTTAAAGACCAGCCCTCTGCCACAGAACAGCTAAAGTTGGCAAGGACACCTCAAGTTTAACCTAGTTCAACCCCTGCTCCTGCAGGGTCAACTACAGCTGGCTGCCCAGGATGACATCTAAAGAAAATCCTTAACAAATTTCTGACAAATGTTACCTATGTCTCAGCTAGATAAAACCCAGCATTTTACAGTTATCATTGCTGTTGCTATTCAGATCAGCAATGAATTAAGGCATCTTTCAGGAACATAGCGAGATGCCACTTAAGTCTTCAACCTCAATCTCTAACAACTACAGCTGACCATTCAATGCAAAATTGCTTCTGATGGAGAGTATTTTACATTCTTCTACTCAAACACAGGGAAGAGAATAATTTAAACACTGGTTAGCTACAGCAGAAATCCAAAAGACAAAAAAAAAAAGCCCCCACCACCTAACTGGTAGAGTCTGAAATTCTGCTTTGATTGGAAAGAGAGTTGATGACCTAGCACTTCCAGTTCTCCTGGTTGTGCATTTTCTGTTTCCTCAAAGCAATAAAGATAACACAGTAGATTTAGTCCTTTTTTGTAGGCCCTTAAGTGCATCCCCATCACTCCTAAGTTGGAAGCCACAGACATCAAAATAAGACTGGATGTCCTTACACCTTCTGCAGATTCTCACTGCTCACAGGACTGTTTTCATCAGAAGCAGCTGAAGACAAAAAGTGTAAGGATGTCCTCAGCTAACTTAAGACACCTTGTTCGTCCTCCCATGTTGCAGAAGATGGGGGGAGGCAGAATAACACTGATGGAAAATGACTATGACAGGGGAGTGGGAATCAGTGAAAGGGAAGGTGAGTTACAGATGAAAACCACAGTCAATCATATTATTCCACCACCACGACTGAACTTTGCAGCATGGTTGCTGCTAATCTTTAAGGCCAACCCAAAAAAAGCCCCTAAAACAGCTTCTCATTACCTCCCAAACTAGAGGGGAGGAAAAAAAATAATAAGTTCTACTCTGATCATCCAGCATATAAGGTAAGAAAAACAAAATGGCTGAATTTGTTTTTCTCTCACAATGTAGAAGGGTACATAAGACTTTGAACTCTTCACGCCATCTATGTTAACTGCTATCTCTCGTAAATCCCCAGTTTATGAACTAATTCTATGGAGAACATAGCAAGGTTTGGACAATAAACTCAGCTATAGTGCATTCCCACAGGTGAACAAGAAGAGAGTCTTCCCTCTTTTTGAGGAATAGGCTTTTCATTTGAAAAAAAAAAAGTAAAATTGAAGTGGTGTGTGTGTGTAAAAAAAGGACGGTAGTAAAAATGTGTAAAATCGTTTTTCACTGTAGTAATCCAAGAAACATAGCTACAAGAGTCTCAGTTGTCACCGTTACAATTATACTAATGTGATGGGATAACTGAAACAATGGGAATGTTCCCAATTACATCTTGCTCAGTTTAGAAAAATAACTCCCACACATTCTAGACAGGACAGCTCAACCTCAACAGCCACCGTCAGCAACAGACCAACCAGCACAACCTTTACAATGTCATGTGGCTGATGCACAGAATGGAGGACACAAAAATGTACAGAAAAAACAGCTACTATCATCTCAGTACCAGTAGCCTGGCTCAAAAGAAGTACTCCTACTTAGCCCAGTAGCAATGCCTCTCTCCTCCACCCCTCCACCTCTCCTTTCTTCTCCCGCTTTAGCAGCAAACTAGTTCACAGTTAGGGCAAGATTCAGTGCTTTAACAGCCTTGCAAAAAGTGCTGTGACCAAAAGGAGCACAATGGATGGAAGCATCCCACATACCAGATGTCTCCCTACCAGCCACCTAGCTGGACTCTCTTCATGTCAACAGATACGTAGCCTTCAAATGAACTTCAGTCCTATCCTGAAGCAGAGTAGGAAGATTCTGAACCCACTTTTGGAAAGAAAACAGAATTCTTGACCATACCAAGTAAGGATGCTATTTCCTTTTTACAGTTTAATAGCAATGGTATCATTAAAGTTGTCATAACCAGTAAGGAGAAAAAAAAAATCTTCATTGCAAACATCCCCTTATTAGACAAGTTAATTTGTGTTTTCTACCGTAATCAGAAAGTTTTACTTGGGAAAAAAGGGGCTTTAAAAGCAATCTAGATTTCAGAGGCTGATGTCATAAAAGAAAATTTAGTTGCGACCAGAACACAGCTCCAGGTAGCAATAGTCATATGACCCCTGTTCTTTAATGACCTGGACCAGCTGACCAGTCAGAGCAATGGGACGAGACATAGCAATGACAACCCACTGGGCAGCTACTTCACAGCCAGCCTGTCAATGGCTGCAGATGACTGCATCCCCTGATGCCATCAGTGAAACAGAAATGCTGGGACAGCAACTCCATCCAGCAATAACACCTTTTAGCCACGAGGCCCCCAGAGCTTCACCAGCTTTTCACAGCAGGCAAGAAATCTGCTAGGACATAAACAAAAAGAAGGTTCTGGAGCAAAGGCCTAACACCGTGAAGGCAGCAGCTTTAATTTCCTAGAAGATATCCTTGAAGATGGCTGTAACTAGAATTCCATATACACATTCACTGTGTTCATTATAAATAGCAGCAAATAAAATCCTCCAATTGTTACAGTCTATGAAAAGCCCCTCTTTTCCTTAAATAACTGAATGTCCCCCTAATAATAATCCTATAATACACACATTAAACAACATAAACCTAAGAATGACACAAGTTGAGAATGTGCTTAGAGACCCACCAATGAAACACTGGACTCCCACAAGGTCAAGCCATTGTAACTGCATTCTCTGAATATTTCAGGAAGGTAATTTTAGCCACATCATCACATAGTTTTACAATCAAAATCTGTCAAAGCAAAACCAGTTTAAATACAGGCGCATTTTGATAAAAGGATTCAAATATCCTTGTACCCATAAAAAGCACATTTCAGTTAGCTACCACTTGTTGGCTTATATACAGTATAGCATTAAAGCAGCAAGTATTCCTAAAGACTACAATAGTACCTAACTTCCAGACAAGGCTGGCAGAAAGAACTAGCCTTGCTCCATCAACTGATAGTCACCAACAATAAGCCCTCAAAGCCTTTCTTCAGATACCTTAATGACCAGTATTAAAGGATCCCTCACGTATGTTAACCATGAAGGTTGCAATGGCAATCGCTCCTTGCTACAAGATCATTTTATAATAAATAAATAATCAGAAACTTGCTTCCCTTCAAACACTGTGTGACTATTTCAGTCACAAACCCCACCTAAGGATACAAACTAGCCTGAAGGATGTCAAGTCAGCCACATCCAGAGACCTGCGCCAGGTGTAATGTGAGAACAAGCTTTGTAGACTTAGTCCCCATGGGCATGTGGCAAGCCCCATCTACTATCACACAATTAACAGTTTCTGCTGAAGAGGCCCACAAATTAAGCAACAAAGACGCTGCAGGTCAAGTTTCACAGACTACCATCCACTTGCCAAGCATCTCTCTCCCCACCTCCAACAGTTCTTCTCACTGACAGCCTCAGATTATATTTATTTCCGAGTTTTAAAATGATCACAGAAGTGGTAAACAATTGTAACTTGCAGACATACTTTTTGAAGACTTCCATAACAGAAAACTACCACTTTAAGGCCAAAAATACCATGCTTTATCATAAGGATAACAGGTTAATGTGTGTATGTCTCTTGCCCTCACCTGACTTCAAATACAGTATTTTAATACCACATCAATACTGCTAGTGTAACAAATGCAATTAAGTTAAACTTTTCAGCTCTGACCACTGCCTTTAGTTTTTATAAGAAAGATGTTCTGCTCCCCCAAAACATTCTATTATCAATTTATTTTTTAAAGAACCCAACCAGACTGCTAGTATGGGCTAATACTGGCTAGTAGTTATTGCAAAAAGTATTTGCTGGAGCATTGCTAGGATGTTTGCAGTAGCCAAAAATGTCAGACACTAAATACCTTTAATTTTTTCAGGAAACTCTTCTTAGCCGACACCTTCTGCCACTCAGCTGTATGCATTACACTACTTGCAGTACCTCAGCCTCCCTCCACCCCCCAAAAAACAACCCTAGACAAAGCTTCCTTGTCACACAATTCTTAAGTGGGAAATAAATAAATGGGATAAAAATTATGTGAGAGTGAGCTTTCTGTCCAGGCTGACACAACCATCTCATTGTGAACCAGAGAAACCTGCACACAGAACACTCCATCTAAACTGCCATGCCTTCCACTAAAACTTAAGCAGGCTCAGAAGAAACTTTGGAGCAACATGTTAAAAGAAGGAAAACCCAACATCCCAAATGAACGGCAGAATCAAGTTATACTTAAGATGGTAAACTACGTGACAATACATTTTTATCTCAGGACTAATTCTGTAGCCTGTTTGATAAAAGCCATCAAGAACAGCATTTTCCATCTGGCAATCAGTGAGGTAACAGAATAGACTTGGACTAGGAAGAAAAAAAAATACCTTCAGCTTCTTTATAATAGGTAATCTCTGTTAAGAGTTTCAGCTCAGTTCCACAATAAGCCTGACCTACAAATCCTAGGAAACAGAAGAAAAACCAAATCCATATATTTAATGTTTAAAGCTGATCAGAAATTCAGGGAAAAAAAAAAAAAAGAAAACCATTGTAACATTCACACGCTGGTTAAACAGCCACCTGGAAGTCTGTAAACCCACATTCTTCTTTCTGCAACTTTTCTATACATTTACTGAATGCAAGTCATATGTTATGCATCCAAACAGCCCCGTCTCACCAGAACTACACAGCAACAAGCACAAAAAAATTCCAAGAAAAGAAACAAGCATAGCCATATGTTCTCATAAAGACCCTGAACTGGTAGCTGAGGGGACTACCACCACAAACAACTCTAGAAGACAAAGCCACACAAGCTAACACCAGTGAGATGGTCCTTGTTGCTATATGGATATATAGTATGTTTTTATCTTTGACTACTTCTGCTCCTCTGTATATTGTCCTTGGATTAGAAAGGAACGAGCAAGGCATCTTCCTGCACAGATGACCTGCAAGAAGCAAAAAATGACCCAATTCCACATCCCCTAGGCTTAGGAGAGTACAAGTAAAGCTGCTTAAATGGTGGAAGCACAGCACATAGTGCTCTTCAGAAAGAGGTCTTTAAACGTCAAGATTTATTTCTGCCAGAGGAAGGGTTTCATGACCTCTCAAGCTTTTCTCTCTCACCCAAAACATGCATCTTATTGCATAAACCAGTGAATTATAGCTATGTGCCATGAAAAAACTGTAGGAGAAAAACTGGAAAAGCTCTGAAAAGGATAAAAACAATGAGCCTTGTGCACAAGAGAACAGTCAAAAGTTGTTTCGAGGCACAGCTTTCAAACCAAACGTGGTTTTCTTGAATGCACAAATTATACACGTACCATTTGTGTCTAAATGAGACCTGTTCTTCAAAATTATCACACCTTAATGAAAAGCAGTGTACAAGTACATTTAGATACATAAAAACCCACACAAATATAAGATACACCATCATAAAACAGGTACAGGCTTTAAAAAAGCACATTGAAGTTTTTCTTACAAAATCTCCACTGTGGATTAATATTATTTTTAAAAGGGGGTTTATAACCTTAGTTCTCTTTCAGAAGACAGAAGAAGAAAAAAAACATTTTATAGTGACTAATAAAGAACTAAAGTACTTTTGTGCTTTTACAGAAGATCCTGTCAGACTGATTAGGGAACTCTGCATCTTTCCATTACATCAGAAAGTTGCAGCATCTTATAGTCTTAAGGTAAGAAAGCTTAGTCTACTGATCAATAAGCTTAGCTGCCAATCACTGTCTAAAAATTGTTCTTATCTCACAAAAATGTTGTAGCAGATCTCTTAGTTTTCACTAAAAGATTCACTATTTTTTTTCTGCAAGAAAAATTACAGTGTTGATATAACAACAGTTATATTATATAACAATAGTTAAATTACAGTGTTGATATAACACATCAGCATTGTTCTAAGGTTTCTTTTTCACCCCCAACTATTATTTTTCTAGTACATGAAGAATACAAAAAATTGTCAATCAAGAGATTAGAATCTTGTAAAAGTGGAAGTATCCATAAGAGTGCACATGACAAGAATTGTAGCAAGAGTTGGAGTTCCCTCCCCATTCAAAACTCTTCTAAGCTGAACACTTGATTTGGGATTTTGAGTTATCTTTAGAAAGTAGCAACGTACTCTGACTGTCTCCACTTTTCTCTACATCTAAATGCAAACATTTTTCCCAACTTTCACTATGACAACCTGGGGCAAAAACAAAGGAAGTTTTTAATCATTCTCCTGATTTATTTATAGGTGAAAATAATGTAATCAAAGAGAACATAAGTTATTCCTGCCCCAGCATAGCACAAATGACATTTCAATTAACAAAGTACACATACAAAGTAGAAAGGAACTTGCTCTCAAGTTTCTTCTTTTCTTTTCCTCCCTTCACGATTCCTCTCAAATTATGGTAACATCCTCCCAAATATGACCTCTAATTTACAGCGTATTCAGCATAAGAAATCCCCCATTAAATCTCCCCGCAGTCTGCCTGTTTTCTCTCTCACACACACACCCCCACTTCGTTAAGGCAGAGGTCAGCTACAACATCCATACACCAAGCGCAGAAGAGCACTGTATGCTCAGTAAAAAGGCTGCTGAAAACCTGAGGAAGCCATTGTCAGCAGCGGCCTTCCACTATGGGCTGTATTCTGCTCAAATAAAAATAGGGAAATAACTGACAATCTCTACAGGTATCAATTTACTTCCACTTTACATAGATTAAAATGTAAGCATCTAATCCTAGATCACAATTCCCTCCTCTCAGAGTGAGCAAGTTCTGAATATTAATGATGGAGGGGTCCACTAAAAGCAGCATATACAAACATCAAGTGATCGCAGAACACAAGCACATAACGTATTACCAGACATTGAAGAACTGCCTGCAAACACTTTCAAGTCATTTAGGCAAGGCAGGAAAGGAATTGCATCTAAGATCATAAACCAAGTTTTCAGAGTGGTCAAGAAGTTTGAGCTAACATTATCATTTTATCCAATGACTTAATCCAGCAATACAAATTTCAGCATGAAACGCACTGCACTAAGACAGTTCGCAATCGCTTTAGGCGGTTCACAGATTTAACATACCACAGATCCATACATAAAAAAATGTTCCAGTGGTTAAAAAACCACAGAGCCAGGACCTACACAAAAGAGCAGCCAACCCCAGGATATCCTGGCTGACCTGCAAGCACATATGCAAAAGCTCCTGTACCAAGTGTGGCCGCAGTGTGAGAGAACACAGGTACCAGCTGCACGCTGCCGCAGCTCTCAAGTCACAGAAACTCCTCTTGCACAAGCAACAGTACGTGTCAGGTACTGCTTCCTACTGCTCTGGCAGATGTGCAGTGACAGGTTAAACTTGGACAACAAAGTTACTAATCCTATACTTTTTCCCTGCCACTGCACCAAAGGTTCCACACTGGAGATGAGAACAGCTGATCTGTGAATCATTTCCTAAACCACGACATATGTCAGCCAGCATATGAAGATAAAATAACCCCAGTTTTGCCCACCTGAACATACTGATCTGAAAACCGCAACATCTGAGGAGCAGGCTACCCCAGGATTGTGGCACTAACAGCTTTTTAGCTGTTCTTTTCCAAGGTGGAGCTTGACAACATAGCTAGGGAATGTGCAATGACTAACTGCTCCCAGAAAACGCTGCTTTGGTCTCCTCCGCCCCTTACATGCTCTTCCACACCAAGTGTCTACACCTGCCTGTCTGCAGGGTGGGCCATGCCAGGGAACCAATTCGCTAAAAAAAAAACCAACCCCAAACAACTCAATCCAGCCACAAAAACAAGTGTAATTCCGACGGGGATCACAAAAGGACTGTTATCACGAAACACAAGCCTGAAGGTGGAAGGAAAGAAGCCCTTTTGGGGACTGCAAACCAACAGATGGGCTTAAGTACATTGTCAAAGTGAACCTTAGCCTGGCATTGCATCTTTGCCACCTCTGACCAAGGGCTCCTTAACTAAAGGATGTGGAGGGAACGTCACCATATTCCTGTCTAGAAACTTGATATACAGGAAAGCATAAAACCAGTGGCAATTCTGGAGAGATCCAAAGCAAAAGGCTTAAGATTAAAGCTATAATTAGGTATAGATATTAAAAAAGATAAAAAGTATTCAGCTGCATACTAACTGACCGTTTTCGTGCCACCTCAGATTGACGAAAAAAACCGTCTCATGGCCATCTCAAAATGCCTCTGAAGAGGCCTCTACCACCGCTTCCACCCAGGCACCGGGGGCCGAGGACGCGGGGCAGCTGGAGCCGCCCCCACCCCCCCGCGGTTCATCAGCCACCGGGTGAACCCCACCGCCGCCTGCGAAAGGGGTCCCCCGGGGAGGAGGGCGCAAGACCTCGCAGCCCCGAGTCCGGCTCTCAGCTAAACGCGCTCCCTCCCATCCCGACTCCCCTCTGAAGGCTAGCAGCGAAAGAGGAGCCCCGGGGGGAGAAACGAGGGTACGAGGCTCCCGCCGCCCCCCAGCCCCCTCAGCGAGGCCAGGCCCCCGCCCCGCCCCGGGCGGACAACGGAAGCGACGCGCGGGCTTCCTGCCGCGGCGCCGGCCGGGCCGAGCTCTCCCCGACCCTGGCCCCCTGGCCCCGGCCGCCCTCACCCTCCGACAGCTCCAGCTCCAACTCCGCCAGGTTCTCGCGCACCTCAGGCGGCAGCGGCACCGCCTCCAGGGAGCAGCCCCCGCGCTCCGCCGCCATGGTGCGGGCGAGGAGCGAGCGGGCCCCGCCAGAGCCACCGCCCAGCGCTGCCGCAGGTGGGGCCAGTGCCGGGAGGGAGGCGGCAGCGGTCCCAAGACGGGAGGGGAGGGGAGGGGAGGGGAGAAAGCGCCGCTCCGGCCCTGCCGCCCCGCGCAGCGGCTATGGCAGCCAGGGATGCGTGCCCCGCGCGAGGGGAGGGGAGGGGAGGGGCGAGGAGGCCGCCAGGGGCGGGGCGGGGCGGGGCGGGGCGTTCCCAGGCCGCCTTGCGAGAGCCGCCCCGCGGAGGGGATGGGGGTGCATGGGCCCCTTGGCGGCGGAAGCAGCGGTTGGCGGTTTCGTCAGCGTGAGGCGTCGCCGCTGAGGGGGGCGCTGAGCCCGTCACGCCCTGCCGGAGAGAGCCGGAGCCCAGTGGGGTCTCGCCTGCCTACGCAGCTGGCTCCAGCCCCTCGACAAGAGCTCACGTAGGAGCGTGTGCCCTTCGTAGGTGAGGGCAGGCAGCACGGGGTCTTGGAAGGCCCCGGCAGCCAGGTGTGTCCCACCGCTTCAGAAGGGCCTCGGCACAACTCACCCTCTCCCTCATCCAGCTGCTGTCCTTCCTCTTCCCTTCCCTACCTGCTGGTGCTGTGTCCCCTTCTGAAAATACCATAACTGTACTTTCTCTCCCTTCTCTCCCCACTTCTTTGTCCCAGCAGAAAGTAGGAAACATGACAGAGCCTGAGGCCCCAGGGCCCATCCTTCTCACAGCGTTTCCCAGGAAGGGGCATGGAGATTTTCAAGGATTAGAATTACACTTTGAGTATCTAGAAATGTGAGAGCCTGCATGTAAAGTGGTGCTTGGGCCTGCATAAAAACAAAAAAAACCCCAACAAACGCCTTTGAAGGGCACTAGAGACCAGCAGAAAATGTTTGTTTTGGAGCTTGTATTGATGCAGTGGCTTTTCCCAGTTTAACAACAAGTTCCAGAGTGAACGTGTGGCAGGGCACCAAGGTATGATCTTCCTCTGTCATTCCTGCAGCCCCAGGGAGACTTGTGCAAAGGAGACCTACAGAGAGTGGAAGCAACGACAGGTAGCCTGGGAGGAATACAAAGAAACTATCCAAGCAGCCAGGGATCAGGTTAGGAAATCTAAAGCCCAGATAGAATTAAATCTGTCCAGAGATATCAAGGGCAACAAGAAAAACTTCTTTAAGTATGTCAGTGATAAAAGAAAGACTAAGGAAGATGTGGGCCCTCTCCAGAAGGAAACAAAAGATCTGGTCACCCAGGATATGGAGAACGCTGAGGATGACCCAGGATGATCCTGGTCACCCAGGATTTGAGAACGCTGAACAATTACTTTTTTGCCTTAGTCCTCACCAGTAAGGGCTCTAACCACACTGGCCGAGTCGCAGAAGGCAAAGGCAAGGACTGTGACAATGAAGAACTGCCCGCTGTAGGTGAAGATTGGGTACGAGACCATGTAAGGAACCTGAAGCTATACAGGTCCATGGGACACGATGAAATCTATCCATGGGTCCTGAGGGAACTGGTGGATGAAGTTGCTAAGTTGCTTTCCATTATATTTGAAATTTGTGGCAGTCTGGTGAAGTTCCCACTGACTGGAAAAGGGGAAATGTAACCCCTGTTTTCAAAAAGGGAAAAAAGGAAGACTCAGGGAACTGCAGATTGGTCAGTCTCACCTCTGTGTCCAGCAAGATCATGGAGCAGATCATCCTGGAAACTCTGCTAAGGCACATGGAAAATGAGGAGGTGATTGGTAACAGCCAACACGACTTCACCAAGGGCAAGTCATGCCTGAAAAATTTGGTGGCCTTCTATGATGGGGTTATAGTGTTGATGGATAAGGGAAGAGCAACTGATGTCATCTACCTGGACTTACGCAAAGCATTTGACACTGTCCCACACGACATCCTGGTCTTTAAATTGGGGAGACACAGATTTGATGGATGGACCACTTGGTGGATAAGGAACTGGCTGGATGGCTGCGCTCAAAGTGTTGCAGTCAATGGCTCAATGTCCAAGTGGAAACCAGTGATGAGTGGTGTTCCTCAGGGGTCAGTACTGGGACTGGTGCTGTTTAACACCCTTGTTGGTGACATGGACAACGTGATTGAGTGCACCCTCACCAAGTTTGCTGATGACACCAAGCTGTGTGGTGCAGCCATTATGCTGGAGGGAAGGGATGCCATCCAGAGAAACCTGGACAGGCTTGAGAGGTGGGCCCATGCCAACCTCATGAAGTTCAACAAGGCCAAGGGCAAGGTCCTGCAGGTGGGTTGGGGCAATCCCAAGCACAAATACAGGCTGGGTGGAGAATGGATTGAGAGCAGCCCTGAGAAGAACTTGGGGGTGTTGGTGGATAAGAAGCTCAACATGAGCCAGCAGCATGTGGTTGTAGCCCAGAAGGCACACTGCATCCTGGGCTGCATCAAAAGAAGCATGGCCAGCAGGTCGAGGGAGGTGATTCTGCCCCTCTACTCTACTCTGGTGAGACCCCACCAGCAGTACTGCGTTCA
Source organism: Anarhynchus alexandrinus (assembly GCA_008711295.1). Lineage (NCBI taxonomy): Eukaryota > Metazoa > Chordata > Aves > Charadriiformes > Charadriidae > Anarhynchus > Anarhynchus alexandrinus. Next base: position 186,732 of record VUYV01000405.1, read on the forward strand.
GCTCTCGAGCCCCAAACATAAGAAGGACAAAGACCTGTTGGAGCAGATCCAGAGGAGGGCCACAAAAATGATCAGAGGGCTGGAGCACCTCTCCTATGAGGACAGGCTGAGAGAGTTGGGGTTGTTGAGCCTGGAGAAGAGAAGGCTCCGGGGAGACCTTATAGCAGCCTTCCAGTATCTGAAGGGGGCTTACAAGAAAGCTGGAGAGAGACTTCTTGCAAGGGCATGTAGTGATAGGATGAGAGGCAATAGCTTCAAACAGAAAGAGTAGATTTAGATTAGCTATTAGGAAGAAATTTTTCACTGTGAGGGTGGTGAGGCACTGGAAGAGGTTGTCCAGGGAAGTTGTAGATGTCCCATCCCTGGAGGTGTTCAAGGCCAGGCTGGGTGGGGCTTTGAGCAACCTCGTCTAGTGGAAGGTGGCCCACGGTGCTTCCGCTGTCCTTCAGAAAACTGTCTCTTTGGGAACCAGGGAGCTGATGGGAGTGTAGCCGCAGGCAACACATTAACTATAGCTCACATATCCTGAAAGACTGACAGGCTTTATTTTTTCTCTGCAGGTTCCTTTTCTAAATAGGGGGCCGCAGCATCTGCCTCTGACCCCTGTGTCCTGCCTGTGTTCCTGCAAACGGCAAGTGCCCAAGGAGGATATCTTAGAGGGGCTACCTGTGGTGCCTGTGGGTTGAGGTCTTTATGAACGGAGGAGGTGAGGCAGGTACAATACAGCACTGTCTGTCATGGAAAGGTTACAGCTGAATGCAAGCCCTGCAGAGGCTTGGGCAGAGGCAGGGGAAAAGCTCTGCCGTTAAGTGGGTGCTGGGTGCTTGGCTTCCACAGGTGGGGGAGGGTGTGGCTAGGGAAGCCTCAGCAGCAAGCACATCACAGAATCAGAGAATGGTCAGGGTTGGAAGGGACCTCTGGAGATCTTCTAGTCCAACTCCCCCGCCGGAGCAGGGTCACCTACAGCAAGTTGCACAGGACAGCATCCAGGCGGGTTTTGAATGTCTCCAGAGTAGGAGACGCCACCACCTCTCTGGGCAGCCTGTTCCAGTGCTCTGCCACCCTCAAAGTAAAGAAGTCCCTCCTCATGTTAAGATGGAACTTCCTATATTCAAGTTTGTTCCCGTTACCTCTTGTCCTATCACTGGGCACCACTGAAAAAAGACTGTTACCATCCCCCTGGCACCCTCCCCTTAAGTATTTATAAGCATTAGTAAGATCCCCCCTCAATCTTCTTTTACTAGACTAAAAAGACCCAAAGCCCTCAGCATTTCCTCATAAGAAAGATGTTCCAGTACCCTAATCATCTTTGTAGCCCTTTGCTGGACCCTCTCCAGTAGTTCCTTATCTTTCTTGAACCGGGGAGCCCAGAACTGGACACAATACTCCAGATGTGGCCTCACCAGGGCAGAGTGGAGAGGATGACCTCCCTCGACCTGCTGGCCACACTCTTCTTGATGCACCCCAGGATGCCATTCTCCTTCTTGGCCACCAGGGCACATTGTTGGCTCATGGTCATCCTGTTGTCCACCAGGACTCCCAGGTCCCTTTCCACAGAGCTGCTTTCCAGCAGGTCAGCCCCTAACCTGTACGGATGCATGGGATTATTCCTCCCCAGGTGCAGTACCCTACACTTGCCCTCGTTGAATTTCATAAGGTTCCTCTCCGCCCACCTCTCCAGCCTGTCCAGGTCATGCTGAATGGCAGCACAGCCTTCTGGTGTGTCAGCCACCCTTCCCAGTTTTGTGTCATCAGCAAACTTGCAGATGGTACACTCTATCCCTTCATCCAGGTCACAGATGAATATATTGAACAGGACTGGATCCAGTACTGACCCCTGAGGGACACCACTTGTTACAGACCTCCAACTAAACTGCCACTGATCACAACCCTCTGAGCTCTATCTGTCAGACAGTTTTTCAATCCACTCCACTGTTCATTCACCTAACCCGCACTTTCTAAGCTTGCCTGTGAGGATGATGTGGAAGACGGTGTCAAAAGCCCTGCTGAAGTCAAGGTAGACGACAACATCCACTGCCCTCCCCTCATCCACCCATCCAGTCGTGCCATCATAGAAGGCTATCAGATTAGTCAGACATGACTTCCCCTTGGTGAATCTATGTTGACTACTTCTGGTAACCTTTTCCTCCAGATGCTTTGAGGTGATGCCTGGAACAAGCTGTTCCATCATCATTCCAGGGATAGAGGTGAGGTGACTGGCCTGTACTTTCTTGGGTCTTCCTTCTTGCCCTTTTTGAAGACTGGAGTGACACTGGCTTTCCTCCAGTCCTCAGGCACCTCACCTGTTCTCCAGGACCTTTCAAAGATGATGGAGAGTGGCCCAGCAATGATTTCTGACAGCTCCCTCAGCACTCGCAGGTGCATCCCATCAGGACCTATGGACTTGTGGATATCCAGTTTACTTACCTGATCTCTAACTTGATCCTCCTCAACCAAGGGAAAGTCTTCCTTCCTCCAGACTTCCTCTGTTACCTGCGAAGTCTGGGACTCCTGAGGGCTGGCCTGAGCAGTAAAAACTGAAGCAAAGGCGGCATTCAGTAACTCTGCCTTCTCTGCATCATCTGTCACCATGGCACCTGTCTCATTCAACAGTGGGCCCACATTTTCCCTAGTCTTCCTTTTGCCTCCAATGTACTTGAAGAAACCTTTTCTGTTGACCTTGACATCCCTTGCCAGATTTAATTCCAAGGCGGCCTTGGCTTTCCTCGTTTCATCCCTGCATAACCTGATGGCATTCTTGTACTCTTCCGTAGTGGTCAGTCCCTTCTTCCACACAGTGTAAACTTCCTTCTTCCACTTGAGCTTTTTCAGAAGCTCCCTGCTCAGCCATGCAAGTCTCCTTCCCTTGCCTGATTTCTTGCTCTTAGGGATGCACCAATCCTGAGCTTGGAGGAAGTGATACTTGAATATCAACCAGCTCTCTTGAGACCCCTACTCTCTAGAGTAGAGCAGAGAAATCCATGGGATTTCTCCAAGCAGTTTCTTGAAGGAATCAAAGTTAGCCCTCCTGAAGACCAAGGCTGCAATCCTACTTGTCATTTTATGCATACTACACTTAATCCTGAACTCTATCTTCTCATGATCACTACAGCCAAGGCTGCCCCCAATCTTAATGTCCTCCACCAGTCCCTCTTTGTTTGTCAGTACTAGGTCCAGTAGTACACCTCTCCTTGTTGGCTCCTCCACAACCCGAGTCAAAAAGTTACCGTCAATACACTGGAGGAATCTCCTGGCCTGTACATGCCTAGCTTTGTAGCTTTCCCAGCAGATATCAGGGTGATTGAAGTCCCCATGAACACCAAGGCCTGTGATTGTGAGGCGACAATTTAAGAGGGCCATGAATGAACAGTACCTGTTTCAGTAAAAGAGTTTGCCAAAAGTAACATAACTTGTCCAGAGTTCAAAACCATTGAGGGATTGGAACATCTTTCTTATGAGGAAAGGCTGAAGGACTTGGGTCTTTTTAGTCTGGAGAAGAGAGGACTGAGGGAGGATCTTATCAATGCTTATAAATACTTAAAGGGAGGGTGCCAGGGGGATGGGAACAGTCTTTTTTCAGTGGTGCCCAGTGATAGGACAAGAGATAACGGGCACAAACTTGAATATAGGAAGTTCCATCTTAACATGAGGAGGAACTTCTTTACTTTGAGGGTGGCAGAGCACTGGAACAGGCTGCCCAGAGAGGTGGTGGAGTCTCTGACTCTGGAGACATTCAAAACCCGCCTGGATGCTGTCCTGTGCAACCTGCTGTAGGTGACCCTGCTCTGGCAGGAGGGTTGGACTAGAAGATCTCCAGAGGTCCCTTCCAAGCCTTATCATTCTGTGATTCTGTGAAATTTATGCCCAATCGGGTAATAGGTTCTCCTATAGCTGTCATAGGATAATAAAGTCTGTACGTGTGCCAAGGTAACATTGCACAAACTGGGTCACACATGCTCACTGACCTGACTCCTGTGTAGGACAGTTACCAGGGATTGTGGAACCAGAGTCTGAGTCATCCCTTGCAGAAGCACAGCTGGGATCCTCCACAGTACCTTTCATATCCTCTTCCATGCAGTTCACCTAGTACCTTTTTGCTCAAGAGAACACTTCTTATTTGTTACAATACTGATGAGAAGCCCAAAGGTAACTTCCAAAGCTAGCTAGCTGCATTGATGCTTTTTTTTTTTTTTAACATAAACTGAAGGACAGCTGTGATACTGAGTCAAGTTCACAGCTGGAAAAATTGGTCTGATAGGTGAAGGTCACACTGGAGGAAAATAGAACATGCATTTGACTTCATAAGCAGGCACAGAATAATTATATTGTATGAATTCAGTCAGACCAAATAGATCATGCATGCACAGCTCAGTCACAGAAGAGCTCAAGGAGTGGTAGCTTGACACTGAATTGGAATGTGATGAGAAAAACTGAGGGAGGACTTATTTACTGTTAAACCACAAGAGCAAACCCTAAATTCACAGAAGATTACATGTATCTTTGATATTTGGAGAGTATTTTAGCTGTTTTGTTAGTATGATCCTACAGAAATCTTAAAATCCAATCAAATTTAGGAACAGCAAATAAGTAAGTAGGGAAAGTGGAAACAAATAACCATACAATGTAAGAATTCACTAATAAAATGCCATTTTAATCACCTTTTTTTACGAGGAATCCAGCTATACACTATAGAAAAATAAACACCAAAGAGACTCTTTGCAACTTACAATACAGTGATGCAGGCACACTTCAGCTGTTAACTTAGTAGTAACTTCACATGAGAATGTAAAGCATTGATATTAGTGAAAAGTAATTTTCTCTTAAAGTACTAAAATATAATAAAAAGAGTCATATAAAAATCTGATGCAAAAGCACTGCCCTTTATTCAATTGCACAGGAGATCACAAGTGCCTCCATTCAGCATAGACCAACTCAGAAGGAAAAAATAACTCGGGAGAGTTCACAGTACGGATTTCAGAAGTGTTCTCATCACTTTTTCATGTTTCTCTGGCGAGGTGGGCCTGGAACTTGTCCTAAATTTAAATAAAACAACTGAATATTAGAAAACTGTTTGTGTTATGAAGCAACCGGGTACAGTTAGCAGCATGTAATTTCCTCATATGAGCTACACTGAAAGCAATTACCATATCATGAGCCACCTAGGAACACTACAAAACAAGATTTGAAAGCTCACACATCTGTCAAACCAAACGTTCACACACTAAGACCAGTGCTCAATTGCAGGCCTGCTTTACACACAGCAATAGAGTTGCTCAGTTCAACTCTACCACTCTTGCGATGATTCAATACGCATTCTTACATCTGGGTCGGGGCAATCCCAAGCACAAATACAGGCTGGGCGGTGAATGGCTGGAGAGCAGCACTGAGGAGAAGGACCTGGGTGAACAAGAAGCTCAAGATGAGCCAGCAATGTGCGATCGCAGCCCAGAAGGCCAACCGCATCCTGGGCTGCATCAAAAGAAGTGTGGCCAGCAGATCAAAGGAGGTGATTCTGCCCCTCTACTCCACTCTCGTGAGACCCCACCTGGAGTACTGCATCCAGCTCTGAAGTCCCCAACATAAGGAGGGCATGGACCTGCTGGAGCATATCCAGAGCAGAGCCACGAGGATGATCCGAGGGTTGGAGCACCTCTCCTATGAGGAGAGGCTGAAAGAGTTGGGGCTGTTCAGTCTGGAGAAGAGAAGACTCCGGGGAGACCTTATTGCAGCCTTCCAGTACCTAAAGGGGGCCTACAGGAGAGCTGGGGAAGGACTTTTTACTAGGGCATGTAGTGATAGGACAAGGGGGAATGGCTTCAAACTGGAAGAGGGCAGGTTTAGATTGAACATTAGGAAGAAGTTTTTCACTTTGAGGGTGGTAAGGCACTGGAACAGGTTGCCCAGAGAGGTTGTTGAGGCCCCAACCCTGGAGGTATTCAAGGCCAGGCTGGACGTGGCCTTGGGCAGCTTGGTCTAGTGGGAGGTGTCCGTGCCTATGGCAGGGGGGTTGAAACTTGATGATCTTCAAGGTCCTTTCTGACCTAAACCATTCTATGATTCTATGATTCTGTTGCTGGACAACATCTTGTCACTGAGTAGATGTTTTAAAGTTCATTAGAAACTGGGAAATCATTTTGCTCACAGCACTATTATAAAGGTTGCAACATCATTCTGGTAACATGAAAATTATAAAAATTATATGCGCTTTTCACAAAATTGCTATTAATGGTGTCCCAGTTGTGGAATACTTAGCATAAAGCAAAATACCTTATTTCTAAGAAATGCTGTCAGGTTTCAATTCTAAAATTTGTTTATCTATATCTGCCATAAACAATTCCAGTATTTGGGGAAAAAACACAAAAACCCACAAAGTGCAATATTAAGATTTCTAGGTAAAATCCTGCTAAGAATGATATCATAGTTCCCAGATGGAAGCATCACTGTAGCTGTTGACTTTAGTGATACTAGCAAGACTGGGATTTGTAAGCAAAGCTAGCCTTCTTTGTTTTTTAAACTTTTTTTTTTAATTAGATCAACTCAGAGCACCAGAAAAACAGGCAATGTTTCAGACTTTCCCCAGAGCCATTGCCCAGCTATACCAGGCTCCTGTGAATGTTGACAAAGCCAAGATTCCCCTCTTTCTAGAGAAACATGTAATTATCAAATTTTTCAAAGTTAGCACTAAAAGTGTGTTAGGAATGCAACATGTAATCATAAAAATTTGCCTCAAAAGTTAACTTAAGAATCATTATTTTTCTAAAAGCAGTAAAGTCAGTAGTCACAATTAATAATGCCTTTTTATAAATTGTAGAGAACCAAGGGAGAACAATACAGCAGCTCTACAACATAGATAAAATGTTCAAACCTGGTACTGCTGAGGAGCTAGTGCAGTAGATGTGATGAGAATGAGCATCTGCAATAACTGCAGAGCCAAGAGTCACTATTAAATCTATGACCAGTGATTGAATCCCCACACCTTCTCTCATAAAAATCACCACAGAGATTATCTGCTGATGATAAAGACTGGAGGACTGACCAGCAGTAAGAGTACTGGTGACTGGCAGAGATTTTCCAGATATGGTCAAATATTTTTCTCATCTTGACACAACAAATATAAAGCCACACATCTTTGGGCAAAGGCTGAAGGACAATTACAGGAGGCAAGTCTGCCTGGGAAACAGCAGTTGACAACGGTTATGCTTAGGTGAAAGAAATATGTAAGATGTGCATGTACAATGTGTGAAGGAATCCACGTGGCCCTCCTGTAGTGCCACAGCCAAATATCTACCTGGTAATCTTTCCAGCTTTTGGCTGAAATTGTGGGGAGCCAAGGGTGGTGGTTGGTGGAAATAAATAATCAGTGCTTGCCTAGAGATCAAGGATCAGAGGGACCCAAAGGTAGCGTGATGAAGTAAATTGATCAAAGAGTTGCGGTCAACGGCTCGATGTCCAAGTGGAGACCAGTGACAAGTGGCGTTCCTCAGGGGTCGGTGCTGGGACCTGTACTGTTCAACATCTTTGTAGGAGATATGGACAGTGGGGTCGAGAGCACCCTCAGCAAGTTTGCCGATGATACCAAGCTGTTTGGCGAGGTAGACACGCTGGAAGGGAGGGATGCCATCCAGAGGGACCTGGACAGGCTGGAGAGGTGGGCCCAAGCCAACCTCATGCAGTTCAATAAGGCCAAATGCAAGGTCTTACATCTAGGTCGGGGCAATCCCAAGCACAATTACAGGTTGGGCGGGGAATGGCTGGAGAGCAGCACTGAGGAGAAGGACCTGGGTGTGCTGATCGACGAGAAGCTCAACATGAGCCAGCAATGTGCGATCGCAGCCCAGAAGGCCAACCGCATCCTGGGCTGCATCAAAAGAAGTGTGGCCAGCAGGGCGAGGGAGGTGATTCTGCCCCTCTACTCCACTCTCGTGAGACCCCACCTGGAGTACTGCGTCCAGCTCTGGAGTCCCCAACATAAGAAGGACAGGGACCTGTTGGAGCGTGTCCAGAGGAGGGCCACGAGGATGATCCGAGGGCTGGAGCACCTCTCCTATGAGGAGAGGCTGAAGGAGTTGGGGCTGTTCAGCCTGGAGAAGAGAAGGCTCCGGGGAGATCTTATTGCGGCCTTTCAGTACCTAAAGGGGGCCTACAGGAGAGCTGGGGAAGGACTTTTTACTAGGGCATGTAGTGACAGGACAAGGGGGAATGGCTTCAAACTGGAAGAGGGCAGGTTTAGATTGAACATTAGGAAGAAGTTTTTCACTTTGAGGGTGGTGAGGCACTGGAACAGGTTGCCCAGAGAGGTTGTTGAGTCCCCATCCCTGGAGGTGTTCAAGGCCAGGCTGGACGTGGCCTTGGGCAACCTGGTCTAGTGGGAGGTGTCCCTGCCTATGGCAGGGGGGTTGGAACTCGATGATCTTCAAGGTCCTTTCCAACCTAAACCATTCTATGATTCTATGATTCTATGATTGTGCGGATGAACAGCCAGAAGTAACATGGGGAAGGAACCAGCAATAGCAGATTAAAAGCATAAAGGCTAGATGAAAACATCAATGTCATTATCTGACCTGGCAGTCCATATTAGCTCAGACCAGGAAACTAGCAATATAAACCTAGATGGGTGAAGCAAGCTTTGGGGAAGATGCTTCAAAGACCCTGGAGGAATAGCTCTCAGCAGTCTCCTCAGGAGCCTCCATACAGGAGGCAGCACTGGAGCTTTGTGCTTCTCCCTAGGCTTGGGATGAAGCTATGTTATACCCCGATGGGGACCATGGTCATCATGATCCCATCCCTATCAGTGATTTGAGCCAACATGGGTGCCCTCCCCCAGTCACCTGCTGGGATTAGTGTGCAGGAGCATGACTTCCCCTGCCGTAGCCATGGCATGGGCTCTGTGCACAGGCTCTATGTGCACATGCATGGATATTGTAAATATTATGTGGCTGTTTAATTTCTGTTGCTGCCCTGCAGTGGGGAAGGCAGACTGCATGAGGCTGCCCCTGCAACACGAAGGTTACATGTATAAACAAGGAACAAGTTATCTTTGTATTTGGTCTAGCACAAACGAAACTGCAGCTGGAGGTCCAGCTCAGTTTTCACAATCCAGAGATACTAATACACTGGAGAAGGCTTAGACACGAGTCTCAAAAATAACAAAACATTAGAAAACACATCTAATCATATCTTGATAGGAGATGATTTGAAGATGACATGATGACAGTTTATAAGTTCTTCCTTGGGACAAGGCATTTCCATGATGTAACTAAGATATAACAAGAGTGAGTAACTAGAAGATTAAACGAAGTAAATTCAGTCTAGAAATTAGTTGGAAGTGTTTTAAATAACAAAGGTAAGTGCCACTACAATTCTTTGTATGCTCTTCGATCAGTCTTAGAACTAGATGGGTGTTTTTAACGGACTCCAATTTTTTTTAATCTGCTATGGAATACAAGGAAGCGATAAGTGAGGGAAGTAGTATAGTTTGTGCTGCAGAGAAAGCCCTGTTCAGCTATTACAGTGGTTCTCTGCTAACTCTATACACAGCTTCATTTAAACTGCAACACTTGCTTATTTAGACTTGATAACAGGAGGGGGTAGAAATCATATGAAATTATTCAGCCTTATCTCTGAAGAATTTCACTAAGAATTTATTTTGAGAAATGCCACACTTGGAGTAGTTTTAGATATGCTTCACAAAACAGTTTCATTTCAGAGACTTACTTAATTTTTTCTCCTTCCCCCCCAAAAAATAATTATAATTGTTTATTAAAATTACACTCTTTACATGTTTTAAGTGGTATAGACAATATGTATGAAGAACTTTGCAAAAAGCAGCCCAGACTGCTGGCATCTGTGAGGGGTAACAAGGTTGTTCTTACCTGGTTGCATACCCCCTAGTCTTTGCTGGATAACCTCTAAGTGATGGATGTATTCTGTTAGCGATCGTTCAGGATCCTGAGTGGGCACAAGTGACTTTTCTGAAGCTGAACTTGTGGGTGGATGCAATCTTAAAAGGAAAACAAATTATTTTCTTCTTCTCATTATATACTTTCAAATAAATATAATAAAATTACATTCATATAGGCAGTGCAAAGCAAACTAGAACAACAGTAAAAACCACGACCCAAAAAGTTACATATAAAACAATACAGACCAGGCATCTTTGTATACAGGGGAGTTAAAAGAAAGGATGTTTTGATAAAAGCTGGAGTATATATGAATATCTGTTTACTGATATGCAACACAAAGTCCCCCAGGTAAGAAAGCTGCAGCCAGAGTCAAGTCCAAATGGCCAAGTGAGAAAAGAACCACTTCTGCAGAGAAGGACTGAAGAGGAGCATGCTGCATCCAGGCACATACTGTCCTGTTCAGCAGGTAAAATGCTATCTTGAAGGACAAGGTCGAAAAAGGGGACCCTTTAGATGGTACACTGTGTTTCCTTTCTGGACATTAACAAGAAGTTTCAAATAGTAGCAGAAATATACATTGGAGGGGACACTGTGCAAAACACGGTCCTATTTGTAGTTAAGATTTATTCCATCCCCCTGCACCTTTTGATTAGCAGAAGGTAGTTCCTATCCATCCCTTCTTTCTATATAGCTTTGCCAGGAAACAAAAGCCATCCCAGATCCACATTAGACTTGAGCTACCACTAACCCAGTCACACAGAGTAATCAGTCAGGGCCTACTAACATTAATATCCTTGTTCCATACAGATCAGTATCCAGTATATTCAGTATCCAGTTCCAATACAGATGACTTTTCTCGATAGGTAAGCTGCCAGCTACTGTTTCTGGCTGTCAGACCCAGATACGAGTCACAACAGAAGAACAGGGTGGGGTAGAATTAAGTCTTTTGGGAAATGCTTGCAGGTCTCTAACTCTCCAAAATGTTTTGCTAAATGCTCAGCAAAACAGAACACTACATGTCCTTTGTGACAAGCACTGTGCTGTCCCCTAAATCAGTCAGCACTTTTAAAAAACCTAAAATAATTTGGAGCATCTGCTGTCTTTGCATACCTCTAGATTACCACAGCTACTCCTTACTACTTGGGTTTTTTAAATGAAGATAATTCTTGCCTGCCGGTTAAAGTTTTTAATTTAGTGAGGCGGTTAGGAAACAAACATGTCCCAAGCTGAGAACAGCTACTTTCCACGTCAACTCCTGCAAATCCTTATGTTAAGGAGGAAGCCACATCCTATCCTTGGGACAGGAGACGCTACACCCAGTAATGGACTATCCAATACCCAAGGTTACTCTGGGTCCCAGGAGAGCCTGGGTGCCGGAAGGTCAGTAGTGATGACTGAAGGCCACGTGCCTCCAACTCAAACACAGAGCTTGCAGCTCAGGCATTGTCTTAGCAGCACTGTGCAGAACATCACCTGTGACATCCAACCCAGCAACAAGTCACTGAGGTTGTATTTCTGTGCAGAACTGGCCATAGTTCATGAAAAACTGCAAAAGCCCACACCCTGCAAGTTCTCCACCTCCCATTCTGTGTCCGTGCACAGAGTCTGAAGAGAGCCAATACTAATGCAATATGGTAGGGGAGCCGCTTCCACAGGATGCTCAGAAATGAATCTCCAACTTGGATGGCAAAAGCAACAAGAACTACCCCTCAAAGAAGGATAACAGACATAGCCATTGTAAATCCTGTAGCCTGTCCAAATTAAATTTGGAAACAAAACTAGGAATGCTCTCAGTCCAAGAACAGACATGCTTAAAGCAAATGAGAAATTTTCTTCTCTTATAGCATCTTGAAAGAAATAAAACGTTCACCAGATCCAAGAAAACAAATTCCTTTTCGTATTCAAGTATCCCCTTCAATAAGTGGTTAGATTTTTATGAAAGGCTGTCCATCAGGGTGACAAACATAGGCAAAGACTGTAGACTGACCTGTTGTGTAAGCAGTAAGAGGATTTGGGGGAGTGGCTCACAAGTCTTGCAGAGCTGGTTCTGTGGCACAGCCCAGTGTTCCGGGTCGGGGGAGAGATGATGTGAACAGCTGGGGGCTGCTGCTCTTTCAGAATTTCAGTTCTGGCACCAGAGGCTGTGTTAAATATGGAACAGTTAAGAAATATGCACTGGGAACCATTCAAAACAGGCTATCGTAAACATAACCAATAAACCCCACAAGAATTACAGAAGACTACAATTGTGTTTGGTTTTAAATGCAGCTAAAATACACTTTATATAGCTAACTGCTTTTTTGGTTTGGTTTTTCTGTTTGTTTTAACCAGATTTAACAGAAGTTTGACATTTTCATGTTGAACAACTCCTTCCTACAAATGCAAAACTTGCACTGTTTTCCTTCTCCAGGCTTGTTTTTTCAGTAGTTGTTGCTATATCCACGGAATGGATGTTCTGATACAGACAAAATATTTTTTTCCAGAAATTTTAATACCTGTTGTTTGCTCTAACTATGTTACTGTTGACTTACAGTCTCCAACTTTAGAGACAGCAGAGAAAGGAAGAGATTTTTTTTGTTTGGGGTGGTGGGGTATTGTTTTGTTTTTATTGAAAAAGAAAAAAACCCTTTGATAAGTCCTTTAAGTCACAAAAAGAAATATAATTTTTCACAAGGCTGCCAAGATGCTATTTTGTAGTGAGGTAGAAAGTTCAGCATGCATCTCTGGATTCAAGTTTCATAGGAACCACAACACAGTGGTTTTATGTAGGAAGTTGGTTTTTTTTTTTAAAAAAAAAATATTTGCAGCAACTTATAACAGTGAAAATGATGTAGTACCAGGTAACAAAAAATGCACTATTTCACCTGAATTTTGAAAAGCCACAAGTAGTGGAATATTACATAAGATGGGACAGTGCTACAATATTGTGTACTGCATTAAGGTGTTTGTTCAAATTATAAACACATCCATAAGTAACTCAAAGGAACACAGTCCTTACCAAACGCATCAGACCATCTGTCCATCTACTTCACTTTGTCATCTTTGATAGCACTTGATAAACTCGACAGAAAATAGTTAGGGGATATCTGCCATCAGATTAAGTCTCTTCTGAACCTCTGGAACCACTCAAAACCCCTTTTTCACTTCTGGTAACACTAGCAAGTACACCACTTCTAAGACTTATTTTGATACCACATGTACCCATTTTAATACTATTCCAGCAGTATTTGTCCTTGCCCTATTAATAACTCAAGGCATTAATTTCCATTACAGGTAGCTTCAAACTGTACCAAACGTAATTCTCTGAGTTTTATGAACGAAGGACTGTTTCGCAGCTTGAACAGTTGCAATAAAGGGAGAAGAGAAGGAGCTTGCAGTTGTTGTAAATTATAAATTCTGAAAGTTTTCAATTGTACTTTCTTACAATGTCATTGTAAACTCATAATCATTGTGTTCAGGATATGGATAAACACATTTGTGTTAACAGATAAACAGATTTTGCCACTTCTGTGGGTGTTTTTAAATGAAAACACATCACTAAAGAGAAATTGAGATTAAAACAATGTACTTGTCCAAAACGCTTACCTGTATTACCTCCTGTACCGTGAGAAATGTTTTCACCCTGTGTGCTCTTCTGGCTAACTTTGTTCCACTTTTTCACCAAAAACTTTAACCTTAGTAACAAAATAAATGTGTAGTATCATCAAAAATAAGCAAAAATACACCGAATTTTAATATTAAACTCTTTGTAATGGTTGTGCACCAATTCCCAAATACATTGCAGCTGGGTATCTCTCAAGACAAAAGCAGCTGTTTGGAAATCTTTAGTATGCATCCAACTTAGCGCTGACTCTTGAAATAGCAGTTTTGCCAAAGTTATCGCTAACAAGTATGTTTGAACTAGTTTTGGAGACAGCTTTTGCTTAATAGTAACGTAGGATAAACCATAGGACCTACCACTTTTTAAAATTTCCAAGAAAAGACCAGGTATGAGAGACAGTGAGTGTTTTGGCTTTACCTTGATACTGCGATGATTGCCCTGACTGCACATCTGAACTTGATAAAAGGACGGGAATGTGATCCTGAAAGCTGCAGGTCAGCAGATGAGGGGTAGATTCCCATACGTGCTATTAGAGAGAGAGTTGCTTGCTCACAGTCCTGAAATCCACCAAGAAGCAGCAAGAGATATTTCTTCTGATATACTAGAGCCTTCCTAAAGCTTTCTGCTCTAAGGTACTTCCTATATAACTTCTGCAACTGGAAAAAGAGAAAAAAGGAAAAAGAAATTCAATCTGTTAAGATTTAGCTACACAAAGTTCAGAAAGCTGATTGCTTTTTCCAGCAGTATCTCCCACAACTTGTTTGTACACAGGCATCTAAAACCTATTTTGCTTTACAAAACTGTAGAAAGCTATTTAATAATTATAAAATACGGAAGCAGTGTACATTTATCTCTAAAATGAAATTTTGAGCAAGTATTTGTATAACAGAGTCTGTGACTTGGCCAGTTTTGGTGCAAAGTAGCAGTAGTACACTGGCAGTTTGGACACCATACATGGAGGCTTATACCAAGTCCACGAAATTTTAGTGTGTCTATGGAGTTTCGACTAGGCTAGAAAATTTTGGTGTAGTTACTGATTGGTATGCAAAAAAACAGCCACAAATATGCTGTCTTCATGTCAAACATCCATACTGCGGACACAAGGGCATCTGGAACAATTCTGTACATAGCTAAAATGCACCCAAGTTTGGAGTGTAAGATTGTCTTCAATCTCCTGAATGTTTCCAAGCAAAATTGTCATCCTCCAGAACACTGTTACTCTTTAACAAAGAAAATAACATCTGCTTTGAATAAGTATTAACCAAAAAGGATGTTGGGATAAGTGCCCATCTGACTTGATTACAATCAAATGCGTCAAAGGAATAAAAAGTATTTAAGGTTACAGGGAAAACAAAAATAATGGATGTTCGATATTTTCGTGCTTAGAGAAGAAATCTGAATCTCCCTCTCATTTAAGAGTAGAAGGAGATTCCAAAGAGCTAGTTTACTTTTGGTGCAAGTTCCTGTCTAACACCAAGAAAGTTACAAAGGAACTTTTCTGACGTGGGACACACGGGGAAAGTGTTCCTAATTTAATATGCAGTTTATAAAACTGTTCATCTATAAAATCGCCTTTTAAAATAGCAACTGAAAAAGACTACAGCAATAAGTGAAAGTTAAATGCCATAATCTGACAGGTACTTATATCCACAGAAATCGGAGCTGTACACTTCCTGGCTCCTCTGCAACAGCAAGTTTTATCATATTTATAAAAAAAAATAGAATTACTAAATTACCTGTTCTACATGTGACATTAGTCCCTTAGGCAATGCCCAAGAACAATTACTACCAAGGACTGAAGTCTCCAGTGGGTTTTTGATCTCGAGTTGGTAACAGTTCTCACACAGCAAATCTATTCAACAGGCAAGGCAGCAAAAGCAAACCAAGTGCCAAAGATTTAAATGACATGCTAATGGCTATCACTCAAACTTCAGACAGCCCATTTGCTGGGCATCATGATCATTTTACCTTAGGACTGGAAGCTTCTACCACTAGTTTGTTTTCAATTTCAACAGTTGCTTTAGCCAGTTTGGATTCAGCCTGTTTCAGTGCATTCTGCAAAATGTTTTTCTCTCGCTGCCAGGCGTCTCTTTCCAGTTCTTGAACAGAGTCAGTATCATCTGCGGATCTGATCTAAAAAATAAACCCAAAGGAAGTGAGCTGTGATGGTTTTTGCGTATTACCTCCACAGCCAAACATCTCAAACCAAATAATAACCTAACTTTGTGGACAAACTAAAACAGAAAAATAATGAGACTGAAAATGAGCAATGGTATTCAGGTGTTAAACAGTAGGATGGGTAACCAAAACATACATGTAGTCCTTTTTAAGATGTATCAAATTAATTGTTATTCAAACTGCTCCTTCTCTACAGATCTGTCCGATGCTCTACAGGAATTGTGTATCCTTTAATAACAGAGAATCTCCCAAACATTTGGAAACAGAAACAAACCATCTGGCTTTCTTCCACATCCACACACAGCACAGAAATTGTGAAGAAAGGTATCTGTGTATATGCACGCACAAAAACATGTGAAGCACCTACAGAAGAAAATTCTGAAAAGTCACATTCAATTCTGAGAAATTTGGTTTTGTGGTAAGTTATCTCTTGTAGGAATGAGACCCAAAATTCCCAGTTCAATTCTGTGTGGAAGTTCTGCCTTCATAACTCTCTTCATATTGACTATCAATTTAATGGTCAACTGTTACATCAGTGCGTGATGCAGCAAATCACAAGAGAGACAAAAGGTATTTTTGAGGTGGTTAATGTTTTATCCCTTGAAATAAAATCTATATACATTAGAGGAGCCAGTACACACAACTGACCCCAATTTCTCCTAGCAACTTATTTTAGTACTCCTTATTAGGAGTTTGAACTTCTTCAGGAGTAATTTCTTACAAATACCTTAATACACTAACACCCATCTGTATCGTACTGAAGTGGAGGGAAGCTGCTTTATATTGGCCTCCTCAGCAAGCATCCCAGTAAGGGCTTAAGGTCCCACTAAGTTAGGCATTGGACCTACAAAAGCTCAATTTGAAGGCAGTAACAGATACATGAAATATCTGAAGGAGTTCTACATGATTCACCCATACACTTGATTTCTACTGCACCAATTGGCATTTGATTGACCAGTTGACTCCATGTTCATTTTGGCACAAGTTTTTCATTTTGGCATTTTGCTGGTTTCCCTGTCTAGTAGTCCCCAATTTATCCCAACTCAAGGAGGTAACAGCAATAAAATCCTTTGGTCTCCAGTGCATGTGGTTCAGTACCTTAAAGGAAAGAGAAATTCTGGGAGGAGACTGAAACAAAAGGTGATTGGGGATGGGGTGGGGGAGGGGAATAAAAAAAAAAATCAAAGCCTGAAAAGAGGACAGAGAGGAGGGACCATTAGTGCCCAAGGAAGAAAGGAGTCTTCAAGTCTTTGCTCTCTAGGCTACTGAAAGACATATGTCTTTAGAGTATTCCACTACACTCTTTTTTTGTTAAACAAAACTTAAGTCACAAGACTTAAGTCTCTATTTTAGTGTGGTCATAGTCCTTGGAGGAAGCAATTGCAAAGGCTGGTCCAACAAGAGAAAGGACTGCTATTCTGCATGGCATTCACTGGCTTAACGTTAAGAGGCCTGCTATTTTTTTTCTCTTCCAGTACAGTAATAACTTGGAGGGAGCTGAGCCAGAAAAACAGCTCAGCTCTGGAGGGAGTTCTGCTAAGTCAGACTTAAACAGAGCCATAAGGTTGTCTGGTTACCCTTACAGGGTCTCTGAGCGTTTTTTCCATAGCAGAGGGCTCTAAAGCTTTGTGAGAGGAAGGCTTAACCAAAATAACTCCATGAACACCTACTTGGGAAGAGGTTACATCCCCCTCCTGAAGGCTGGAGATGATCAATCTAGCAGCCACCTAAGTGGTTGCACAGGCAACAGAAGGAAAATGTTTATTGTATTTTGTAAGCAGTTAGACACAGGGAGAGCTTGCACCATGTCAAGCGAGCTTGTCATACATCAGACATATTACAGAGCACATGAGAACAGAAGTTACAAAAGCCTATTCATGTACCAGACAAGGTGTGTTTTCTGGGGATCTGCTACCAAGCAGGTGAGGGAATAGAGAGGCTGAATGAAACAAAAGCCAAGACTGTTAGTTAGCCCTAAATCCCCAAATTTTGGCTGAAATGTGGTTGAAGATCTCTTTCTTTATTATGAGACACAGACATAAATGATAGGGCAAAGTTATTTGGTGAATAAGATGGAATCTAACAGCTACGTTTTTATGATGTATTTTGTATCAATAGACCTGAGCTCAGTCTTTGATAATCCCTAGGCTTATATAATATTTGCAATACTGCAAAAACACCCCTCCTGAGATGACAAACTACTATTGCACTTTTTGAAAATTACTTGACAATTTGCTGAAAAACAACTGTGTCTAGATGTATACAGAAGCAGCAGCAACGCATCACAAGGTTTGATATCCTTGGACATATTACATATCTAGGAAAAAAAAATGCTGTCAGAAGCAGACTCTGCAATACAACAAAAAAGCAAGAGTCTGATACTAAAATAAGTTAATATAATGACAGTGTGAGTAGAAAAATACATCTTTTTTCCATCCCCAAGGCAAAACACAATTTTCCTTGGAATGTTTTACCAAAAAAGGAAGAGGAGGTAAAAAAAAAAATCAGACAAATCAGACAAATCAGACAGACAAATCAGACAAATCAGACAGACAAATCAGACAAATCAGACAGACAAATCAGACAAATCAGACAAATCACATGTGTATTGCAACCCAAACAGAACAGACTTACTGATAACAAGAACAACTTACTGATAATCAACANCAAATCAGACAGACAAATCAGACAAATCAGACAGACAAATCAGACAAATCAGACAAATCACATGTGTATTGCAACCCAAACAGAACAGACTTACTGATAACAAGAACAACTTACTGATAATCAACAAATATATGCTGTTTTCCCTACCTGAGATGCAGGAGGAGACAATAAACCTGACTTTAGTTCCTTTAACATCTGCAGTAAGGAGGCTATAGCTTCATCATTGGATGTAGACCTGTTAACTGTTCTGTTAAACAGAAACACTTTTTCAGTATAAGATGGATTTGTGGTAATGTTAACATACATTCTTTCTCCCCACTGGATGACCTTTCAGTTTTGAAGCTGCAGTTATGCACTATTCATCCTACAAAGTACTACGAATATACACAGAAATTAGCAAGTTTTGTTAATTCATAAGAGTAAAACTTCTAAATAGTGCTGCATAGGATTTATTCAGAAGTCTGTGTTTTATACCAGTCTGAAATTCTATCATGCAAATTCAGGCTGCAGCAAAACATCACTATTTGTAGTATTTGACTCTGCTGCTAAAGAAGTAATTAATTACTGCTACTTGGCCACTCATTCCTCACCCCTAGCTTTTCCCTGCCATGCTCAGTGGAGTTTCCCACTCTAAACGTGCACATCTGTTGATTAACCTGTTTTTTTGATTGCTCTCTAATCAGACTGCTGCAGTTGCCAAACTGCCAAAAAACTCTTTTCAGCACGGTTTTTTTTTTTTGGAGTTGTTCTTTTTAAGCAGGGTCACTTCACAGATCTAGTTCAAACACAGGCACCCAAGCTTCTAATGGGAACGGCTGCAGTGGGATGACCACAGTGAGAGTCTGCTGCCACCACAAAACCATGGTTTCAGACAAGGTTGAGTCTTGTAAGCAGATATACCACTCAGTCCCTTCAGCACAGGGCTCTCAGCCATGACCCACACAGTTTCAGAAGCAGAATGAAAAGAAAACTACTATTTTATGAACAACTACTCACTTATCTAGAGTTTTATATATGAACTCATTCAGATACACAGCTACAAAAAGCAACTGCTGTCTTATATTTTCTAGGTGCTGTTGCTGCTGTTGCAAATGCGATTTTTCAGTTTCTTTTGTTGTGTCCTGTTTGGCATTTCGATCTTTGTTTAAGGTACACAATAGTTCTTGCTGACAGTTTGGAGATGGTAGATTTCTTTCTCTTTCTTCTAATATTGCCAGTATTTCCTGCAGCTCTTTAATTCTTTGTTCATCTCTCTGGTGTTGCCGTTCCAGGTTTTGCTATTTGAACAGAATAAGTAATAGTTAATTGCAACTTATATACACATACATGTACATACACACATATAAGTGGGTTTTTATTTTGTTGGGTTTTTTTGTTTTTTGGGTTTTTTTATACACACACACACATATAGACTGCAAATAAAAGCATCACACCTAACTAGGATATATCCATCTCAGTGTACCTTAACTCACAGACCACTTATAGGGAAAGGTTTACAGTACTGCCTTCCAGGGCCAACAGGAAGCCATTTAATGAGCTGGAGTGGGCATTTTCTCCATCTATTTCCAGACATGGTGACTGACAAGTCTCCAGAGAGCCTGCAAAGCCTCCCTCCTCCTCTAATGAAAGTGAAGGAGCTAAAAAACAAGGATGAAATTGGTACTGTTTCAAACCATAATTAAGAGTCTAGCTCAAAATCAGGGCAGTGATATGCAACCTGGTTCGGTTCTGTTCTGTTTTTAAGCCATATTCTTCTCCATCTGTTAACAATGGGCAATTCCCAGCATAGGCAAAGAACTAAAGATAAAGTTCTGTCAACAATAAACCCAGATACAAACCCCTAAAAACAGCTGCATTTGAGAAATACAGGAAAAGAGCTCATCTGATGCATTTTTCAGGATGCTTTGTTTAAGGGAAGGAAACATTTCAATTAAAGTACACCATCCACAGGGTTAAATCCCAGTTTGTGGCTATTTCAATGGAAGGCAAGGCTTGCAGAAGCATTCTCACCAGTCTCTCTTGATCTCTCTGCCAGTCCTTCTGTTTCTCTAGCTCCGTTTGTTGCTGCTGTCTTTGCTCGCTCTCTCTCTCCTCTTTCTTGTTTTTATCTTGCTCTTTCATTGCCTTGAAAAGCAACTGCAGTTGTTCCCAGTCAGCTTTCAGCTTTGCCTCTCTTTCCTTCTGGGCCTCTAAGGAACAGATTACCTCTTGCTTTTCACGCTGAAGAGATTCCAGTGTAGCTCGCAATTTGTCACTGACCTCTCTCTCCTTCTGGGTTTCTTTGCAGCACATCTGTACTTCAGCCTCTAGCTTCCTTTTGGAGTGAATGGCCTTCTGCTGCATTTTCTCAATAATAGAAGCTAGCTGCACAGTTCGGGACCTCTCTTCTTCCAGCTGAGCTTGGAGCTCTTGAACAAAGGCTTGTTCCAGCAGCGACTCCCTGTGCTGACAAGAAGCACCTTCTTTCACTCTCATGCTTAACTGTGCTGTCAAAACACGTTCATGATTCAAGGAATTCAGGAGCTCTAACGAATGACTTTTCTCATCATCCAAATTTCTCTGTAGCTCCGACAGTTTGGTCTGTTCCTGGGACAGCAATGCTTCACAGCGGGAGTGCTCGATCTGAAGTTCCTTGTGGAGATTATTATTTACTGTTTGCTCATGCTCTAAGGATACGACCAGTTGGCTATTCTGCACCAACTGCAACTCCAAGGCAGCCTGCAGCTCCTGTTCAAAAAGGGGAAGAACATTTTAATAGTCCAGCACAAACACTCATTTTATGGGGCTGGCTGGCATTCAGCAATTTTCAACCTCCAGGAAGAAATTTGAGACTGAACTAGAGTAGTTCGGGTATTAAAAAGTTTAATTGCAAATTACAACGTTAATTTTCTATTTACAAGTGCCAAAAGCATGCTTGTTAGCAACATGACATCAAGTAACAAAACCAAAGATGGTAATGTTAAAATATCTTCTGATATATTATTTTTTCTTCTATTAGTAAGACACTCATTAAGAAATCACTATTCTTTACATAATTTAATCACCTTAAGTGACATCTGAAGCAGAAATAACCCATGACGATTTAAAAAGAACAAAAAATCTAAGCAGTGAGAGTAGATGTAAAACCTCTGGATTTTACAACCCATACGTTTAAAGCACACAGCACAGGCTGACAAAAGTAATCAATCCCTAGGTCCATTTTGCGATCCAGCCTTTATTCAGAAGGAAAGGGAACAACTGAAAGGGCAGTCCTAGGGGCTTGCTAGTCAGTTAGCATTGTGTCCTCCTAGCAGTGGGTCTGCCCTACCCCCGCCTCCCCCGCCAGCACCACCTCTCCTCTGATCTTACAGAAAGCCAGGTCAGATGCATCAGCGTTCTGTAGCAGGGCTTCAAGGATCGATTTGGGAATGCAAGACTGCAGAACCATGAATTGTGAATGTCTTAATCTGTTGTACAACTACAGCTGCAGCAAGGCACTTTTCTCTTTGCCTTGGCTAAGATGGACTCTGCCTTCCCTGCATGAGCCATCTTTTTACAAGATGGAAGATGTTAGCACCATGTCCTACCATGCAAGTAATAACAAAAATCCCAACAAATAAAAATCACCCACAAACCTAAACATCTACTAGAAAGATGATGTGAAAGGGCAGACTACAAGGAAATAAGAGTCAGAATTGTGTTTCCTCACTTAGGGCATTTAACTAGGATTGTTTTGGAGTTATGTGATAGAGTTTGGGTTTTAGTTTAAAAAGAGGTTTATGTCAAATCGTCTTCCTTTTCCAGTCACTGTAGGCCTTTTACAAGAACCGAGTCATTGCTATCACAGTATCAGAGAGAAAGCTGTTCATTTGTTTTCTGTTCAATTTAGAAGACAGGGAACAAAAATATACTTTGGTTAATGTGACAAGCTCAGTATTGTTTGTTCACCAAACCTAAAAACTCACATTATTACATTGTTTCATGAAAGGCACCTGCTTGGCAGGATGGGGCAAGATAGCCAACATTCTGCTAAGCAAGCAAGGCCGAGCTGCAAAGTCATGTTATGCTAACATAATAAATTGTGAAAAGACTTGGAGGAAGGGAAGAAGGGGGGGGCTCAGGAAGACATGGAGCCTTCATCTCTACGACCACCAAGAAGCAAAGAAAGAAAGAGGACGACCCCTTAGCAACAAACCGCGCAGACGCAGAGTACACCACTAAGAAAAACGCTTATACTGGAAGAAGAAGGGTATAAAA
>VUYV01000405.1:216546-253508 GCA_008711295.1 Anarhynchus alexandrinus
AACTCATTGATTATGCAAACTATGTTCCAAGAAGAAACATGAATAGGTATAAGGAATACAAAATAAAAACAAGCATTTGTAAAGAGAAAACGAGCCACAGGAGGAGAAATCCCCTGTGTAACTCCCAGCGCTGTAATAAATATTCTTTGCTCCACCGAATTTGCCCCGGACTAAAATTAATACATTGAGTGTGTTTCTCACACATGTTAGGTTGGAAAGGCTCCAGTTACTCTTTGCCAAGCATGAGTATTGTTGGGTGGTTGTGTATGATCTCAGTTGATCATACGCATCACATCCTCATAGCATGTTTGCTGTGGAATAAAGGGCGCAGTTACACAATTGTAGAATCTGGCTTCTCCCTACACAGCAAGGGGCAGCACAAAATTGATCCCAAGAATGTGAAAGCATAAGGCTCCAAAACTACTAAGACGACATGAAAAGACCCCAACCAAACCAAGACAACTTTTGCTTATTTCTGCACATGCAATTAAGGAGAGTAATTGAGAGCTTTAATTCTGTGAAAACAAAATAAATGCTATGCACGTTCAGTAGAAGTCTAGGGTCTTTTTAAAAAGTTGTTAAACAAAAAACATTGGACATCAAAAAAACTGCCAAAATAACCTGTTAGTTCACCTGCCTTGGTGCATGACATTAAATGAAGCATTGAGATGTAGGGCATTACCTCCAAGGCCTTTGTCTTTTCATCTTCTGCTTTCTTATGCTGAAGCTGTTGTTCCTCAAACAAACCCCGTAGCTCTGTTTCCTTCAGATGTTCTGCCTGCAAGTCCTCAAGTGCAGCTGTCAAATCCTTTTCTTTTTTTTCCAATGCAAAACTGAAAAGTTCAAAACGATACTTCTGTCTATGTTCAGAACAAAACATCCTTCACCAGCAAGGCAAGCAAGACATTTTGGACTACTTTTTTGTGAGCTGGTCTATTGACTTGTTTCTTTAAGATGGCCTCTGCTTTTTCTAAAGAGGGTCAGTTTTCAAGTCACAGCTATTTAGCATCTGAAAACGTTTACCTCCCTGCCAGCAAAGCTAGAATTGCTCTATTTAGTAACAGTTAGAAGACAGGGAGAAGTTACCTATCCTGGCAGAGCAAAACTGTTGTCCTGTGAGAGGAAAGAAAAACAAGAAGTAACAACCAAAGACTAAGACAAAAGCTGCAAGAGTGGGGTACATCAGGGATATGGGATCTAGTCTGTTCACTTTTAGTACACCCATACAACATGCACTTGTTTCCAAAACCTTCTCAGTCAAGGCTACAGAAAAGATAAGTATGCAAATTTGAATTGAAGAATAGATAAATTTAAGCAGTTAGTAAAGAAAAATTAACATATCCATGTCAAGTGAGAGAGGTTAGTTTTCCTCCTTGTGTTTCCAAGTGCTAAGCCATTTGTGGATCCAATGAGTGTAAAGCTCTTTCAGATCTGTTGGTAAATAAAAATAAATTAATAAATCTATTTCTCACCATAACTGGTTTATTTCCCTCTGAAGCTCTTCTAAGGATTTCTGCAGCCTTTCATTCTCTTGCTTACTTTCATAAAGCTCTAATTTCAGGGCTGATTTTTCTTGATTCAAGTAATCACATGTTTCAGAGGCTCTCTTCTGCTCCTCAGACAGGGTGCTGTGCAAATCACTTACAACAGATTTTTCCTGCTGAAGCTTATATTCTAATAATTCAACTAGGATAAGAAAATGTTAACAGTTATTTGTATTACAGAGAATTTGACAATGTTATCAATTACAGTGGTTCAAATGGGGAAAAAAAAAATATCAGCTGTATTAAAGTGTTCTTGTCTGGAGAATTCTTTTCTTTGCAAACATGGCAGGAATCAGCAGAGAGATACACATACAGAGAGCTAGTGTATATTGAGATACACTAGCTCTCCTGCTAGTGGACCAGGCAAAGCGAGAAGAACGTGAAAGCTGGGAGAGACTATGAAAGCCACTGTGATATACTATAAGCAACATGTTACTAATGAATTCTAAACCTCATTAAGCAAACCCATCCATTTACTAGCAAACCTATACAGAGAGAATCTCCTGAAAACTAACAAGGGTATTTTGCTATCCTTTACGGGTTTTCTACATGCATACGCTATTTAACAGACTCATCCTTCAGTTATACTGCTTTGGGTTATTTTAAAGCTTCTCTTTGCTTTTCACAGATTTTTCATAACTACTAAATATTACAAAGAAGAATAATCCCTTCCTCTGCTAAACTTGTAGGAAACCTCAGTGCATTAGTAAAACTGAGGAATTGTACAGCTTCTTTGCAAAACAATCTTTTTTTTTTCTTTTATCTTCTAGGCAAAAAAGGAAAGAACTGACATAGAAGACCAGATAACAAGAACTTGGGATTACTACCTTTCCTCCGAAGGCAGTGTTCTTGTTTGCTCCCATGATCTTCTGCTTTGGTAAGGGTTTCCTGTAACTGCTGTAGCTTCTCCTGGTTCTGAAGATGTGTCATGCGTAGCTGAGCTCGGAGATCCTGTATCTCAGAGAGCAAGCTATTCCGGTCTGAGGAGAAAAGGTGCTCTACAACCATCTGCCTCTGTTCCTCCTGAAAACAAACCAAGTCCTATTAAATCTACAAGGCTATTCCCATATTTTCTACAAAGATAAACCCTAGAGAAACCCTTGCAGTACAAGTTATATACAGACGCAACATCAAATGACTAAGTTCATGCTTCATGTTAACATTAAGTAAAAAAGAAAAACCCTACTTCACTACATTCCAAATAAAGTAATAGTTATTGATATAGTTTATACATCATTGTTATTAAAAAACACCTGCTCTGAACCTAAAACCTAAATATTATCAGCAAAAATTTCCAAACAGATTCAGAGTTAGTTCAATATATACCCTTTGCAAGAGAAGCCTGCGAAGCTCTAGATGGAGTTCTTCCCCTCCTTCCATTTTTATCAAATATTTCCTGTTCACTATCACAATCTCCAGATGACTATTTTTTCTGGATGCCAGCTAAAATAATCAATAGGCTTTGTAAGACAATATACGAAGTCTGAGAAAAACGGTACCAAAACAGACTATAAAAGCCTATTGATCCCACACAATCTGAATTAATGCACAAGGTAAGATTTAACAACAGAAGTAATAAGACTGTAAAAACCTCAAAAAAATATGGGGGAACAGAAGTGATTTACAAACATAACACTTAAAGAGGTTTTCTTACTTGTTGTTTCATTATATACTCCATTTTTTCCACTAATGAACTTTCATCACCAGACTCGGTATTGGAGAAGTGAGACTTCAAATCAATTTGCAACACATTTCTCTCCTTCTCTAACACGCTCTGTACTACTTGCAGAAGTTCTCCTCTCCAGTCAGCAGCAATACCTGAATATTCCTTTTAAAAAAATATTACTTCTTTAAAACGGCATCTCTCTCTATCTCTAATACAATCTTCCATGTCATTACCGTGTAAGAGTATACCTATCTGTTAATTTAAGCAGACCAGAGGTGTTCGAAGAGGCTCGTTCAAATCTCAAAGGAAAGAGTCCCTTGCTCCTCATACACGTATATATACGTGCACACTAACTACATAACAATATACATTTCTCTATATACAAAAATCTGGTTACCTTGCTTTAAAGGATATTATTATTGTCATACCTTGTCTCCTTTATCTGCCACCTTGCTAAGGTAATCTTTCAGTGACTGTATAGCATCCAGCAAGGTTAAACCTTCCTTCTGACATCCCTCCATCACCACTCTGGTCTGATGAACATTTTTCAGCTCACTAAAACCAAAGGGATATTCTGACAAAGCCAGTATTTTGCGGCTCTCCTCATATACCATCTTTAGCACAGTCTGAGAAGGAAAAAACACCATAATACATAACATTAGGAAACAGGCATCAGCATCCTGACTGTAAAAGCAGGATGGGATAGCACGAGACAACAAATATAACAAGGCTGTGATACAGGTAAAGACATGCAGGTCTGCCCTGCTACCTGACATGCTTAATAAACTAAGAATACACATACACGCGCACACACACACACACAGAGTGAGACAACAGTTACCAGAGAATTTTTATATCCTAACAACTGAGGACAATATTTAAGAATACAGTAGACATTCACAATGCTAATGTAGAAATGGCAGCCTCAGCCAGTGCATCTTATTGCTGCATACATCAACATGCTAATATGGAATTAAGCCAAAGGACTGTACTTTATCTTTGTTGTTTCTGAACTACTTAGCTAACTTTTCTGGGAATAAATTAAATTCCAACAAGTCTGAAGCCATGTTACCAAACCTCAGTGAAGTTAGAAACCTGAATTACATATTTAGACAACCTTGGCTTAATTTAGCAGATTATGTAGAAAGTACATCTCCCAAAATAATCAGTCTTAATTTACACAGTGGAAATTGTTTCCTCTGACATCATCAGATAAAATAACCTCTTTTAAATAAATTCCCTGTTTCCAAACTATAACATCATGCACAGATGTTTCCTGGTCTCCTTTCAAGGAAGGTCACTGGAGATTTAAGTGCTTTTCTACATACATCTCAAAAAAAAATATCCCAGCCTTGATGTGGAGCTGTTTCTCATTGCTACTCACTTTAACAACAACAATATGGAGTACTTTTCTTTAACTCTTGATAGTCTGTCTTTACGCTTTTTTGAATGACTTAACTTTTGAACCAACTGGAGTTGCTTTTCTGTCACTGGAATCAAAATAGTGATTACTTCAAGAACCAATGCTAAACGATGAAAATCTCTAGTAACATTAACAACAGAAGCACACTAAAGTATTCAAACTAAACATTTAGTACTGAAATATGCACTCAGATCTTTCAGCCAGTAAAGCCTAGATCCTTGAAGGAAACTAAATTTAAAAATTCTGTTTCTTAAGGTAAAATAAAATTCAGCTCTTCCATGAAGTCTATGAAACTATGCTCTTTGAGAATTATGAATTTTTTAGGTACAGAATCATAGCATGGTTTGGGTTGGAAGGGACCTTTAAAGGTCATCTAGTCCAACCCCTCTGCTACAGGAACAAGGACATCTTTCATTAGATCAGGTAGCGCAAACTCTCGTCCAACCTAACCTTGAAAGTTTCCAGGGATGGAGCATCCACAGCTTCTCTAGACAAATTATTCTGGTATCTCACCAACCTCATCATAAAGAATTTCTTACTTATGTCCAATCTAAATCTACCCTCTTTTAGTTTAAAATTCTTGCTCGTTCTCCTGTCACTACAAGCCCTGGTAAAAAGCCCCTCCCCATCTTTCTTATAAGCCCACTTTAAGTATTGGAAGGCCACAATAATGTCTCCTGGGAGCCTTCTCTTCTCCAGGCTGAACAACCCCCACTTTCTCAGCCTGTCCTCATAGGAGAGGTACTCCAGCCCTCTGATCATCTTCGGGACCCTCCTCTGGACTTGCTCCAACAGGTCCATGTCTTCCCTGTGCTCAGGGCTCCAGAGCTGGATGTGGTGTCTCACAAGAGCAGAGTAGAGGGGGAGAGTCACCTCCCTCAACCTGCTGGCCATAATTCTTTTGATGCAGCCCAGAATACGCTTGGCTTTCCAGGCTGTGAGCAGACAGTGCTGGATCACATCCATTTTTTCATCCACCAGTACCCCCAAGTCCTCATCCTCAGGGCTGCTCTAAATCCCTTCATCCCCCAGCCTGTATTGATACCAGGGGTTGCCATCACCCAGGTGCAGGACCTTGGCAATTGGCCTTGTTGAACCTCATGAGGTTCACATGGGCGCAACTCCTCCAGCCTGTCCACGTCCCTCTGGATAGCATCCCTTCCCTCAAGTGAATCAATTGCACCACTCACTCACCTTGGTGTCATCCACAAACTTGCTAAGGGTGCACTCATTCCCACTCTCTATGTCATCAATGAACATATTAAATAGTATTGTTCCCAGTACAGACCCTTGAGGAACATCACTCATTACTGTTTATCACTTGGACACTGAGCTGTTGACTGTAACTCTTTGGATGCGGCCATCCAGCCAATTCCTGTCCATCCATCGAATCCGTATCTCTCCAATTTAGAGGCAAGAATGTTGTGGGGGACCATATCAAAGGCCTTACAGAAGCCCTAGTAGATGACATCAATTGCTGTTCCCTTGTCCACTGATACAGTCACTCCATCGTAGAACGCCACCAGATTAGTTAGGCACAATTTGCCCTTGGTGAAGCCCTGTTAGCTGTATCTAATCACCTTCCTGTGTTCTATATGCTTCAATGTAAGTTCCAGGAGGATCTGTTTCATTATCTTACTGGGCACTGAGGTGAGGCTGAAAGGTCAGTAGTTCCAAGGGTCCTCTTTCTTACTCTTTTTAAAAATGGGTGTGATGTTTCCCTTTCCGCAGTCACTGGGGACTTCATCTGTCTGCCATGACTTTTCAAAGATGTAGCTGCTAAGCCGCTCAACATCATTTGCCGATTCCCACAGGACCCTGGGATTCGTGTCTTTGGGTCCCATGGACTTGTGTATATTCAGGTTCCGCAGGTGATCTTGAACCTGACCTTCTCTTATGATGAGAGGGACTTCATTCCTCCAGTCCCTGCCTTGAGGTTCAGGGACTTAAGATGTGAGAAAAGTGATTGCCAGTGAAAACTTGGCAAAAAAGTAGAGTACCTCAGCCTTGTCAGTTGTTACTAATTCTCCTGTCTTATTTATCGTGTGTGCGTGCGTGTGTGTACACACACATTTTCTTTAAATCTTCCTTTTCTGTCCAATGTACTTGTAGAAGCCCTTCTTATTATTCTTCCTCTCATTCCTTGCCAAATTCCCCTCCAATTGTGCTTTCCTGATCCCATCCTTACACATCCAGCCAGCATCCCCATATTCTTCCCAGGTTACATATTCCTGGTTCCACTGCCTGTGTGGTTCCTTCTTACACTTTAGTTTGACCAAGGTGTCCTTACTCAGCCATGCTTGTGTCCTGCCTTCCTTCCTTGCCTAATTTCTTACACATGTGAATCAAAAGCTCTGGTGCTCTAAGGAAAGTGTCCTTAAATAGCTGCCAGCTCTGTTCTGGTCCTTTATCCCCAAGGACAGTTTCCCAGGCAGTCCCATCCACAAATTTCTTAAACAACTGAAAACTTGCTGTCCTAAAATTCAGCATCCTGACTCTACTCTGTTGTTCAAAGACAGCTCTGTACAATCAATCCTCCCCCCCGCCCTCCTTTTTTACATAGGGAGAAACTCCACTGCCTCTCCTTCCTTGCCTGTCTCTTCTGAACAGTTTATAGCCATCAATTGCATTGGTCCAATTGTGTGATTTGTCCCATCAAGTTTCAGTGACGGCAGTTAGATCATAGCTTTCTAGCTGCACAGTGACTTCCAGCTCCTCCTGTTTGTTACCCATGCTATGTGCATTGGTATAAGGCACTTCACTTGGGCTGTTGACTGTGTCACCTTTTTGGAGGAAGACGCAGCTTCTTTGAGGCATTGCATAGGTTGGTTCTTAATAAATCAGCAGCCCCTGGCTCTTCTCAGTTGCTCAAAACCCCATCCTCCTCTCTGGCCAAGTCTAACTTAAAGCTCTCCTTATAGGTTTGGGCAGCTTATTTGGTCCCACTTGGTCATGTGAATCACTTCAGCCCCCAACAGACCCAGCTTCTCAAAGGTACCTCTATGAACATAGAAACCAAAACCTTGAGTACAGCATCAGCTACACAGCCAGGCATTCACCTGTTGTGTCCTCCATCCTGGACCCCTTCCTCTGACTGGGAGGATAGAGAAGAATACCACCTGTGTTCCCAATCCTTCTAACACTGATCCTAGGGACACATAGTCATCTTTTGATGGTTCCAAGTTGCCTTGTTACAGTATTATTAGACCCTACATGGAACAGTAGGCGCAGATCATAATCTGTAGGGTTCACCGGGCTTGGCAGCCTCTTAGTGATGTCACAAATACAAGCTCCTGGTAGGCAGCTAACTTCTCTAGAGAAATCGTCTGGACAGCAAATGGATGCTTCAGTGACTCTCAGTAAGGATTCTCCAATTACTAATACTTAACATGCTTTTCTGGTGGCACTGGTTCTAATGCAAGCAGGTGGTTGCATCAGCTTTGCATGGTTGGCTTTTCCTGGGTCATGTCAGTTACTCAATATGCTCTTCATTCTCCAATGCCAGAGCATTATGTGTGTTACGAAGAGGCACTTCAGAGGATGGGGGAAGGTTCTTCCTTCTGCCCCAAGCAGAGATAAAGGTCCAATCTCCTTCATCTCATGAGTTACTTGTGTCAGTCATCTTAAGTTTGAATTCAGGCTTACCTTTCCCTCACACAGCCTTCCTTCATTGAACACATCTTCCTTCATTTTGCTGAGCAAGCTGAAAGAATCTGCTAAACATTTTAGGAGGCAGCATTCACTTCCTAGGAAGTGTATTTCTTCTAGTTTCTTATTACTCAAGTTTCTTCAAGTATTCAAACTCCCTGTAGCCTACTGCACTTACCCACATACTTCTCACCAGCCTCACAGATGAGATGATTTGGAGCACTGAGTTTCTCCCTTTCACCAGCTAGAACTCCTGAAATGGCTGAGAGCTTGTTCAGCTGCAGCATGAAACCCAGGCATATACTTTCTTACACTTGCCTTACTGACTATGGTAAGCAATCACCGCTCAGTCTTCTCTATATTCTTCATGCTCCTTGAACTGACCCTGAAAGATCCCTTCACACCTTGCAGTGGTGTTTCCACAGCTCCCCATCATATCAGAATGACAAGAATAGGCAGGGGAGCATGATGTCAGCTAGCTATGCTTATTTATGAAACAGATTTCAGTAAAGCTTCCAAGACAAACCCAATTAGTCCTTGTATTGCCACATTCTGGAACATCACCAGTGCTGTTGCAACCACCCAGCAAAACTTCTTCAATTCTAGCAAGTACACGACAAGACAAATGTCAGTAAATTTGTCCCACGAGACACGCAAAAATGACCCAAGAACCATAATCCACCTGAAGTTTAAACCATTACAGAACAGTTTACAGTATAAAGGTAGCAGATAACTATTTTATATTAGCATTTCAATTTTGCTGTTTCAGTTTTAATTTGCTGGTATGCTTCTAGTAATCATATATTACCTTCAGCTGTGGTGAAAGTATTTCTTTTTCTCTCATTGATTCCATAATATCTGGAAACATTCCACAGTACTGCAGATAAGCCATGAAACTAGCACCCAGGTGTTCTGACATTTGTAGCTCCTGCTTTAGTTTAGCTGCCAAATTTGACATGGTATCTGAAGAAAGAGACCGCCCCCACAAGTGTTACACAGATGAAAAGAACATGAAACCAGCATAACCGCTTGCAAAATAACCAGGATTTCTTCTGTTAGTATGAATGCAGGGTCAGCTGAAGTTAGTTGGTTGAGATCTCAACTAACTTAAACAAGTAAAAAGGTTATAAGTTGCCTTTAGCACCAGAGAAAGTGCTGTAGTTAAGTCAGGACTTACTAAAACCCCATGTCTCCTTTTCCGTATGTAAAGATGAAGAGGTAAAAACAGACTTCCACTAGCACAAATATACAAGTCTTTCTAAACAAAAAAACACCTGACAAAGGCATAGCTTTCAAATAAAAGATCTACAGTAAAATAAAAAGGGAGAAAGAGGAAAGTTTATAATATTTTTATATGGAAGTTAACAAAAGGTGAAAGGAATTGACAAAGTTCAACTTACTACTGCCATATCCATCACTCATTACACCTATGGCAGACGCTCTTGATCTTACATCATCTTGTAAATCACAAGGGGTTAAAGTTAGATTATCAGCTTCTCTCACCTGCTTGGAAATAATTTTTCACATTAATGTTAGTTTTCTTAATCCAGCCGTAGTTTTCTGCATTTGTAACAACTTTGTTACTAGTGCAGATTCTAGCAAATGCCTGCTTGATTGTAGTGTTAGAGATGGCAAATACCACGATGAATGCAACATTGCGGCTTTGTGGAAGCCATTCCATCTCATTTTTTTCTCCATTTTAATATTCTTAACAAACAGACACGTATTTATAATTAATTGCCCTTCAAAAGTAAGGCAAAAATATACAACCAAAGATTAATTTTTTGAAGTACAGACTTCATCATCCTGTGAAATGATATGGACAGAAATATATAAAATAATTCCTCCTCTATTCTCCAATTCTGAAACAGTCTCTTCTAACACTCAACAACACATTCATAAGTGGAGAACTGTTACAGTAAATTGAGTACCATAGTAGCAAAAATGTTTCACAGGTTTTAGCTCAATTACTTGCACATGAAGTATTATCAGAAATTTATCAGTTACTTCCCTGTAGCATCACTGTGAAAGCACCAGGATTTGAAGAGTCATCTCAACAAATCTGAGAACACTCGAGCGACACCCATGTTTTTACTGACACCGCATCAGCAGCATATAGACGTGCAGGACGCAAAACCTGCTGCAAGCAGCTTATTGATCAATTTTAAGTTTTGGGAGACTGTTTTCAATTATTAGAAGCAGTGGTAAACAGTGTTTTAACACAGGCCAGAAGGGGCTCCACTATTTGACAGTGAGAGAGGAACTAACAATCATATATCCAGAACATTACTGGACTTATCCCTGTTGGTGTGTGTGTTACTATTACTTGGAGCAAATGGCCCAACAATGATCTGAAGGGGACAGAGCTGAGGAGTCTTGTTTAATTAGAATTAAATCTGACATGAAATATCACTTACTAAAATCTTCTTCTCCAGATCTTGGTCATCAGAGTAGGTACTTTCAGAGAAAGCTGGAGATTTTCTACCTACTCCCACTGCTGCTTCCTCACTGCCGTTTCCATACAGGTTAGTATATCCCAGCAATACATAATTATCCTCTTGCATGGATGAACTGGAGTGCATAATTTCAAAATCTGTGCTTTGAACTTCCGAAAAGGGCGTCAGATGAAACACTGGTTGAAGCTCCATACTTATATCTTGCTTTCTCACAATCTCAGGTGAGCCCCACGAAGCCATACCTGCAATGAAGTTTTGGAAATCTTTTGAAGTGTCTTTGTCTATGTTCAAATTGTGTTTTGGAGAATCAGGAGTTTGATGAATTTCCAACATTTGCTGGCAATGCTTCTTCATATCTTGCTCCTCTTCAGACTTGTTGATCACATCCAATTCCTGTGTCAAGATATTTTCTTGTGATTGCTTAATCTGAGTTTTTGGATTTATACTGTGAGTCGTCAAGTCAAACATAACTTCATCTTTTTTCTACAATGAAATAACACACATTAATTGTTTAATGGAATTTAAATATGATTTTGCAAACTGAAAAACATGCATTTAAAAATATCTTCACAAAATTTAATAGTTGTATCTCTTATTATTCCCAGTTTTTATGTAAAAATGACATGACAGTTTAGTATATTTTATATGCCGGCTAACTGGGCTTTTTAACAAGCATATTATCAACAGGAGAAAAAAAATCTTACAATAAGCAATTTTATTTATGCAGAGCTGACTTTTGTATCAGTCAGGAAAAAAGGGTATTCCTTGTAGATAATCTAAATGGTAATATACATTAGATACATCTAATGGTTTTGTATGTATTTAATTATTTTCTTTTTATTTTATTATTAATATTTTATTGAAGTAGTTTACTTCCTTCTATAAGTCTTTTCCCCTCCTCTGCCTCTCTCTTTGAAGAGAGGTAAGCGGGGAGAATCTGTCAGTCCCATCTAGGGTGCCCCATGTCCCCAGTGGTCAATTCGGCTTAAATCACAACACTTATGCCTTGCTCCCTCCACTTTTTCATCTTCAGTGCCCTAGGCACTGAATCCTCTCAAAGCCCCCTCCCAAGCTGGTCCACCCACTGCTTTCAGAGTGGTCTGTTTTCCCTCTTTGCTGCCTTTCCGCCCCCACCTTCTCTCTTCAAATGAGGAATTTTTGGATCCCTGGTTCTGCAGTTCCCTCTGTTTTACAGCCATCATCCGGAGGAAGTTTTAACAGGACTAGAACAATCTGTCTTCAAAGGAACCCTGCCAGACAGCAGAGCTTTGCCCTGTTTTGCGAAGTGGTACCTCCCAAAGCATCCTGCAACCCAAGGTCTACACATCCTAGGACACATATGCAGTCAAAATCTTTCTGTTTGGCAGTTCTTTGCTGATTTTTCCTTCAATTGCTTATTCCAAGTAATTTTAAGATAAAAATCACTCTTTTGACCTCTTAGATTCTGTGGCTAAGAGTCTAAATGATGCACTGTTTGAAAAGACATTTTAATTTATTTTAAACCCGCCACCACACAAATTCCATTTCGTCCTCCATACCTCTTATGTTGTAAGATACAGCAAATAATTGTTCTCTCTCTCTTTTTAGACCGTCACCTTAATCCTTTTGTGTTGATCATGCACCTTAGCTGATGAGTCCTAGCTTATTTTAAGCCTAGTTGTAGTTGCAAATTTACCGTTTTAGCTGCTCCTCCAGCTTTCATTTTAATGCCTTTCCTAATTTTCACACTGTTCCCACTTTTGAGCCCAAGAATAACTGTAGGGGGTTTCTGTAGGGTTTTTTTTTCTGCCTATTGCTGTAAAAGACAATAAAAATGCTTCTATAAATACATTAACAACAAAAGGAGGACTAGGGAGAATCTTCCTCCTTTATTGGATGCAGAGGGAAACACAGAGACTAAGGATGAGGAAAAGTCCTTCTTTGCTTCAGTCTTTAATAGCAGGACTAATTGTTTGCTGGGTACCCAGCCTCTTAAGCTGGAAGACAGGGGTGGGGAACAGAATGAGACCTCCATTGTGACAAGCTCAGTATTGTTTGTTCACCAAACCTAAAAACTCACATTGTTACATTGTTTCATGAAAGGCACCTGCTTGGCAGGATGGGGGCAAGATAGCCAACATTCTGCTAAGCAAGCAAGGCCAAGCCTCAAGGTCGTGTTATGCTAACATAATAAATTGTGAAAAGACTTGGAAGAGAGGGAAAGGGGGGGGGGCTCAGGAAGACATGGAGCCTTCATCTCTACGACCACCAAGAAGCAAAGGAAGAAAGAGGACGACCCCCTAGCAACAAACCGCACAGACACGGAGTACACCACTAAGAAAAATGCTTATACCGGAAGAAGAAGGGTATAAAAACCAAAGATTTTTGTAACCCAGGTGTAATAAATAACTGAAAGTAATTGGCTGATCCAACCAGTTGCTCATGAGCCATGGGGACATACCAGAAGAGTCTAGCTACAATGTTATCTTGAATACATGTTAAACCACAATGTAGCTAGAGATAAAATGTTAATCGGTATGTAAATTTATCACGATATGCTAATTGCTGTAAACCAGTATAGCCGGGAGACTCTGTAACCGCAGAAGACACCAGCGAAAGCCACTATAAGAAGGGGACTCTGGCGGGGGTAAAGCGCGCACTGTCGGCAGAGTGAGACTCCCGGGCTGCCCAGCGCTGTTTTGCTTGCTGCCGCTTGCTAAATAAATACTTCAAATTTAATTGGCTCAGTCTCCTCGCCTCTATTTGTAAGACTAACTTATAACATCCATAATCCAAGAAGAAATGGTCAGTGACCTGCTGCACCACCTAGACATACACGAGTCCACGGGGTCAGATGGGTTACACCCAAGAGTGCTGAAGGAGTTGGTGGATGTGCTCACCAGACCACTCTCCATCATTTATCAGCAGTCCTGGCTAACTGGGAAGGTCCCAATGGACTAGAGATTAGCAGATGTGACATTTATCTACAAGAAGGGCCAGAAGGAGGATCCAGGGAACTACAGACCTGTCAGTCTGACCTTGGTGCTGGGGAAGGTTATGGAGCAGATCATGTCGAGTGCAATTACATATTATTTACAGGACAACCAGACGATCCGGCACAGTCAACACAGGTTCATGAAGGGCAGGTCCTGCTTAACAAACCTGATCTCCTTCTGTGACAAGGTGACCCACTTGGTGGATGAGGGAAAGGCTGTGGATGTTATTTACCCAGACTTCAGTAAAGCTTTCGATAGTGTTCCCCACAGCATTCTCATGAAAAAACTGACTACCCGAGGCTTGGACAGTTGTACACTCTGCTGGATCAAACACTGGCTGGATGGCCAGGCCCAGAGAGTGGTGGCAAACAGAGAAATCCAGTTGGTGGCTGGTCACAAGTGGTGTTCCACAAGGCTCAGTGTTGGGACCGCTCCTGTTTAATATCTTTATTAATGATCTCAACAAGGGGATTGAGAGCACCCTCAGTAAGTTTGCAGATGACACTAAGTTAGGTGGGAGTGTTGATCTGCTTGAGGATAGGAGGGCTCTACAGAGGGACCTCGATAGGCTGGATTGATGGGCTGAGGCCAACAGTACGAGTTTCAGCAAGGCCAAGTGCTGAGTCCTGCACTTGGGCCACAATAACACCATGCTATGCTACAGGCCTGGGGAGGAGCAGCTGAAAAGCTGTCTGGCAGAAAAGGACCTGGGGATGTTGATTGACAGCCAGCTGAACAAGAACCAGTAGTGTGCCCAAGTGGCCAAGGCGGCCAACGGCATCCTGGCCTGAATCAGGAATAGTGTAGCCAGCAGGGCTAAAGAAGTGATTGTCCCACTGTACTCGGCACTGGTGAGGCCACACCTTGTTCACTTCTGGGCACTGCAGTATAAGAAGGATATTGAGGTGCTGGAGAGGGTCCAGAGGAGGGCAACGAAGCTGGTGAAGGGTCTTGAGAATAAATCTTATGAGGAGCGGCTGAGGGACTTGGGGTTGTTTAGTCTGAAGAAAAGGAGGCTGAGGGGAGACCTTTTGCTCTCTACAGCTACCCAAAAGGAGGTTGCAGAGAGGTGAGCATTGGTCTCTTCTCACAAGTTACAACCAATAGGACAAGAGCAAATGGTGTCAAGTTGCACCAGGGGAGGTTTAGGTTAGACATTAGGGAAAAAACTTCTACACTGAAAGGGTTATCAAAGACTGGAACAAGATGACCAGGGAAGTAGTTGAATACATCCTGGGATGTATTTAAAAGTCATCTAGATATGGTGCTCAGGGACATGGTTTAGAAGTAGGCCTGGTAGTCAGATAACTGTTGGACCTGATGATCTTAAAGGTCTTTTCCAGACATTATGATTCTATGATTCTTTGCTCCTCTAAGAATGCTGCATTTGTTCGTGTTATGTTCACACAAGGGCTCTTCAATGTTAGCAATTTGAACCAACTCTCATTCACTACTCAGGGTTAAGTAAAGAGCTACTTAATCTCATGTGTGTTTTATGTCTTTGAACTCCAAGCAGAAGTCTTTTCTTTTCCTCTGAAGATGTTCTGTATAATGGCATTTAGCTAACACATACTAGAACAACAGGAAATACCCAAATATTGTTTTTTTTCTCCTTCTCCAGCTCTCAGGTTCATGGTCACTATCAACTATGGACAGTTGGCACTCCAAAACAAATATTGTACTCTTCCTTATGTCTAGCTCTAGAGATGAACTAGATCTGTGGGAAAAGGTCTATCATAATAAATGCTTGAAGACACAGTAGTTTACTTACTTTGACTCCACATATTCTCCAACTTTGATGATCACCCCTCTTCAGCCTACTTTAAAACTTTTAGCACTTAAACATGGAAATATGTATATACATGTATATATACACACATATATACTTGAACTTAAACATTTCATAATCTAAGCTTCTACATGAAAAGCGATTTTTAAATCATGTAACTGCCCCCAGAATTCCAGCATACCTTTATATCCTTCAAAATTTTACCAGTTCCCTCTTCACTGAATCCTAACTCTTTTTTTTGCTGAAGCTAATTCAGAATTAAGTTCTTCTTTATGAGATGCCATTTTCACAATTAAATTCTTTTCATTCTGTGAAGTACTCACAGCCTTTACCTCTCCCTGCATTGTGTTCAAAGAAAAAGTATTTTTTGTGAGCCACTTCCATATTCATATACATTGTATATTTTCCACACATTCCCAAATTGTATCTACAGTAACTACGATTTTAAGGTTGTGCATGCACCTCACACCATATATGTATTTTACGTAACAAACAGCATAAATAATGCAGTTGGCTGGAACTCACACAGCATATTCTGGTAATATAAGCTTGTAATAAATAATCACTACTAAGTTGAGATCAAGCAGCTGTACTCTTATTCTGGATAAGAGAAAGACAGAATTGTTGTATGTGATTTCCACCAGGAAGCTGATAACTGACCTTCATGGTTACTGCTACTACTAAGTGGCTATTACAACTTGAAAGAGACCTACAGAGACAGATAAAAACCACATCCAGCAAATCTGGTACATAGCATATTTGGTTATAGCAGTTATTTATGTTCTTTAAACAGGGATCTAACAATCTATCTGTATAAGCAACAGGGTCCAGTAGACCACTACACTGGAAGTCAGGCAGCTAAGCTCTGCTGCTGCCTTGTATACATACACTCAATAGTCTGAAGTACATAATTCTGCATAGGTCATTCAAAGCTATTCCCACCTGATCCATTTTTCTGAGTGATTTCTGAGACAAACCCTGAATGTACAGTATCACCTAGGCAAATAGCACTGATCCAAACTAGAACTTTTATGCAAATAAAAATACAAATACCAGTAACAATCTCACATTTTGCATTACTACACTCATTCATTTCTGCTTAAAAAAGAAACATAAGTAATTTTACATAGCAATTATCCTATAATTTCTTTAAATAAGGAGAGATGGCATCCTAAATACATCAGTGCAGCTCAAAGATAACAAACGAAAGCCTAATGAAAACCCACTTTTATTACTGAGTAGGTTTTAAAACTAAGAACTACAACCTGTTGTGATTGCTGGTCTATGAAGCAAAGTGTCAAAGTAATATGAAATATTCTGTAACATCACCATAACTTTGCAAGTAGGATTTTACCATTAGTGATACCAATACTAAAGCTCAGTTATTTTGCCTAACTTGGAAATCAAATAATTCTATCTCTAAACCATCATTTCTACCTGGTACTGAAAAGCCATCTTCCCTTCCCACTACAAAGGTGCAAGTAGTACAGTATAAGTCAACCACCTTGGATTTTTATACCCATATCATACTGTCAGTCAGGATCCCCCAAATCTACATAAGCCTGACACCTAACATTTTTTCCTTTCGTATGCACTCAGAAACTCTTTTCATATAAGCCCTTTTACTAACACTTATCGCCTCTGTAAGCTAGCCTTAAAAGACAGTAAGCTGGTATATGACAGACAATTACAGCTCTCTGAAAAAGGGGTCACGTGGGTCCTACTGCTTTCCAAAAGTTCACATTAGGTTATCTGAAGCAAATGGTTCTAGAAGAGATTGAGTAAATATGAGAAAGAGTCACAGTAAATAAAGATTTCTAAAACAAATATGATACACGACAAATTATTTTCATGCAGTTCTCCAAGACAGCCATAAAGCATGGCAAACATAGTCCTAGTAGCTCATGGTGGGTTGACTTTGACCAGCTGCGCACCCAGCCACTCTCTCACTCTCCCTCCTCAACAGATCAAAGGGGAGAAAATAAGATGGAAAGAGCTCATAGGTGGAGATAAAGACAGGGGTATCACCTATTAACTACTCTCACAGGCAAAACAGACTTGATTTGGGGAAAAACTATTTAATTTAGTGCCATTAAAATAGAGTTGGATGGCAAGAAACAAAGACAAACACTGAAACAGCTCCCCCCTGCCTCCCGCCTTTTCTCCCCAGGCTGAATTTTGCTCCTTCATTCCAAACTCTGCTCTAGCATGGTCTCTTCTATGGGCTGTTTCTTACACTTTTTCTCCCTCACTCCTCACTGGTTGTGCAGCGTTTTGCTGTTTTTTAAATACATTTTTACAGCAGTGCCATGCACATGGCTCAGCTATGTCCTGTGGTAGAACCAGCTGTGCCCAGCATGGAGCAGTCCTAGCCTTTTCTGTAAGAAGAGGTCTCCTTACAGCTCCCACACTGCCAACACCTTGCCATGTACACCCAATACATACCTTAGGATTCACATCCCAAACCATATCCAGCTTAGAAAAACTGACTGGATTAGGTTTCCACACATGCTTGCCCTGTTCTTAGTCATTCCAGGCATCTAGCTCTAGCCACTGCTGGAGAAACTACACAAAGATAGACAGACCCTCAAACTGACTCACCACAGTCAGTTTTATGCCACAATATTCATCTTCACCTTTTCTTACAGAACTGAAAAGGACGAAATATAGGGTTTTATGTGACACATAAAATTGTATTATTTTAAAAAACTAATAATACTATTAAAAAAGAAATTACATACCAGTTTATCAGTAGGGGAAGCCAGTACTGCAAATGGCTGATCAACATTTGCTTCCAGTTCTTCCAATTCCTCCATTCCTTTCTTCAGGGCTTTGTCTTTTCTTTCTCTCTGGCAGAATGGCTTAAGGTTAGTCTTTTCATGATCATGTTGTTCCTTTGGCTTGTACGACTCCAACTGTGAAATAAGTTCACCTCTTTCCAGTTGTAAGGCTTCAAGGTCTTTCACATATGCCTCGATTTGATTTTTCAGTTTTGCAGTGATACCTTGCAGTTCGTTGATTTCTTTCTGATAAGCTACTTCTTTCTCATTCAATGCTTGCACCTGGAAATCAAGTATAGAAACTTTTAACTGAAGACCACAAACATCTTGAGCCTGACTTGCATCTCTCTTTTCCCACTCAGTTTGAAGCTCTGCTGCCTTTTTTGTTAAGCACTGCAACTTGGTTGCATCAGCTTCTCTTTGATCTGCCATTCTCTTCATTTTCATATCTTTCTCGAGAATATTTGCTTCCCTTTCTCTCACAGCATCTTCAAGTTCTTGAACACAAGAAAATGTCATCCTTGCTTCAACCTCTCTCTGAGAAAAACGTTTTCGTAAAAGGCTGTACTCTTCCTGAAGTGCATTGTACTGTGTTCTCAGAGAGGTTAGCTCTGCAACATGCTGCTCTGATAACTCTCGTAATTTTTGGCATTTTTTCTCCAAAATGTCCACTTCCATTTTGAACTGCAATTCCTTCTCTTCCAGTTGCTGCTGCAGAGCTTCTCTAGCAGTTGAGACAAGCTCTAGTTCCTCCTGAAGCTCTCTCACTTTGGAGATTAGCAATGCATTTCTTCTGCTGGGATCAATATCACCCTGACAATCTACCAGTCCCTTCCTCAACTCATTCTGAAGATTTTCCACTGGCTTTCCCAATGAAAGTTGATAGAGATCATCTTGATTGTCAGTAACTTCATGACATACTGGTCCAAATTGTGCCAGCTCTCTTTGAAGCTTCTCAATTACTCCATGGAGTTGCTCTACCTCTTCATCTTTGTCCTTATGCAACCTTTCCTGGTCACTGCGAAGGTGTTCAACAAGTGATCTGAGTTCTTCAATTTCAGATTTTTGGTCTTCCACAACCTGAGCAAAAGCATAAGGTCCGAGTATTACTGTATATAGGCAGAATTCCTACTGCACATACAGTTTAAATTAGATCTTCCTTCTGAATCATGCAGACATTAATTCACACATTTAACAGCAGGAAGAATTGCACACTTCAGGTGGTAGCTACTCAGAATACTCTCTACTTTCCTAAGAGAATTATCAAATAGATTTCATTTACAATAAGATTTTGTATACCTCGCTTCCTTCAAAATCAAGCAATGAACATATAGTAAGTACTCTTACTTTATTCTCCAGAGTATTCTCTAGCTCGTGCTGGAGCCTCTTCATCTGCTCATTCAAGTGATCGATTTCTTGATTCTTTTCTTTAAGTAATGCTTGTGGGAAAGACAAGGCTGAGGAATCACTAATACCCAGGTCCTGATTTTGCTTCACATGAAGTTGTGTTAGATCCTCCTGATCAGAAAAAACAGCAGTCTCATTAGAAATGACTTACTTTCTCTCCTAACCTAATGGCAGAACAGAACCAACGGCTTTATTTAAATATTCCCCTCCTTACTACAATGTTGAACTCAAGAACACAACTACAGCTACTTTGTTTAGATTTGTACCACTTGATTAGATTGCCACAATATTTCTCAACTTTCGAGGTAAGAGACTGACAACCAACCAGTTTTCTAACTTGTAACATTTGCTATGGCTGTAGAGGTCGGGAATGCACACAAAACTGTATATAGTGTTTACTAAATGGCAACACTGTAGTTCATAATCTGTCAGGGCCAGAAAAAAAGCTAAGCTTTTTATTTAAATCAAATGACTGTAGAAGATAATGCCATAAGCATGAATCTATAGAGGAGTGAGCGGGTTTTGTTCTATGATAACCAGCATTAGCCTTGTAACAATATTGCAATA
This sequence comes from Anarhynchus alexandrinus, assembly GCA_008711295.1. Taxonomy (NCBI): domain Eukaryota; kingdom Metazoa; phylum Chordata; class Aves; order Charadriiformes; family Charadriidae; genus Anarhynchus; species Anarhynchus alexandrinus. The sequence goes on from VUYV01000405.1 coordinate 236,802, forward strand.
TTCCCTTGACAAGAGAAACAAAACTAAGTATCTGTTTATAACATCAGGAGATGAAGACCCCAATAGTTGAGACAGGTCTCTGAAGTTTTAGCTCGTGCACACTAAAGCTAAAAAAACCTACCTTCAGGTGTGCATTCTCTAACTGAAGTTGGCTGATGCTGGAAGTGCTAAGGTTTTTTTGCATCTCTAACTGCAAGTTCAGCTGCAATATCTCCTCATTTTTACTGATCAAATTATCTTTATATTGTTCTATTTGGTCTAATAAGCTTGCAATCTAAAAAAAGAAGAAAATGCGTAGTTGTTTCAATTAAGTCCTCTTATTTAAGCAGAAAAGATAAAACTTCATTCATCGCTTTATTTACTGAGAGCAAGTAACTTCAAATTCTGTGATTTAAACTCTCTCTAATCAATTTGCATGAATAAAATACTTGAGACACAAGAAGAGAGTAAGAAGCTAATGTTCCAGCTCCTCAGCTTTGAAACCTTGAAAGTACTGCAGAGGTGGTCGTTCATTTTCTTTTAAGAAGATCTAATTGCTCATAAAAGATATGTTAAACCCTGTTCTGAACAATCAAGGCTTGGACACAGATGTAATTTGATATAACAATAAGAGATATGTTAGCAGTTGATGTCTAACGTAATCACAAGCAGTTAACACAATCACTATTCTCCTCCTCCTAGAAAACAGAAAGAACACTGCAGTGCTAATCCCAGTAACAGAGCAATCAAAAAAGTTCTAAGCATTGACTCCTTCAACCTGTAAAAGAGTCAATACTACACATTTCTCTGTTTCTAGCTGTTTGAAAGCTTGAGAGCAAAGAGCTATTTGGAAACACTGATCTTGCCATCCACAGGTTTTATCATCTCTTGCCTTAGTGGGTAGAGAGGTATAGGGGCTTTGAGAATGAAAAAGGCTTAGTGGCTCCTGATGTCAGACTTCATGACTCGGAAGTTTCATCTGTAAGAAATTTGTTTTCATTATCTTACTGCTCTTGAAATAGCAGTTTACAACTAACTGGAGGATCACCCATGTTCTTCTTTGCACATCCTAAACTGAACTGTATGTTACAGATATATACAGATACTAAAATAATTACGTAACATTACATAAACATACAGCAGGGGTGTGTATGTATGTATCTATGCATTTTAATCCAATAAAAAGTTCTAAATAACATGACACTGCATTTCAGCTTAGCTTGGCACAAGTACTCATTGCTAACATTCTCTGGCTCACAAAGAGAAGGTCAGATGACACCATATGGGTAATTGTCCCCTCTGTTCTTAAAGGAATTATTGCTCACTCTCAAAGTCAAACAAAAATATAATTGGCTTCAGCTTCACTTCAACTTTGGAAGGAAAGGAAAATCAGTTTACAACAGATATTGATCAATCAGTCTCAAAGCTGATGTGAATCATCACAAGACAGTTTCCAGTGGGAGGGGAGACGGATGGGGGATAACAAAACAGAAAAGCAAGAAAAAGGAAAGTTAGTTAACTCCAAAGTGCAGAGAATGCTGAGTAAGAAGACACATTTACTACATTAGCTTTGGGTTTTTGAATGGCTTAAATTCCCAGCTACAAGTTTGCACAAAACGTTTCTGCAATTATGTGACTGACTCAAAAGTTCACAGAACCCTACCAAAACTCTTACCTCACTCTCTTTTGATTGAAGTGCTTCCTGCTCTGCTTGTAACTGCTCCTTCAGTACTGGGGAATAACTGCCATCTGCTGATACTCTGTGCCTCGCTTCATCCAATTTAGACTGTAGAGCAGAGATCTGAATGAGGTTATTGTACTGTTGCTGTTGCAATGCCTCTTTATCCTGCAAAATATTTTTTATATGTTAGAATTAATTGTTGTCAATACATATGTTGTCCTAAATCTGGGTTCTTTACCCAGTGTGCAAGCCAACAACACACAGAGCAGAGGTATTTCTAAGTTTATTCCATTAATGTGCAGAAATGGGGTGCTAGTCCCCAAATGGGAGCACACACTAGTTTCAAAAGTCTCCACTTTTATACATTGATTATTACATATTCAAACAATACATATTCATTCTTATTCTCTTTATCGATTGGTCAAGATTTCTCCGCTTCCCATGTAAATTAGTGTGCAGACTCTGTCTTCTTCTTCCATTGTTCTCTTTTGATTAAGTTGTATCATTTGGGTAGGTGGTCAATGAGGCGGTGGTCGCGATCTCCCCCTGCCAGAATTACCTTTTACCTACTTCTCCTCTGATCTTGGCAGTTCCAAGTGGTTTTCTTGGTTTGCTGACCAGGCCTATGGTTCATCACTCTCTTGACAGGAATACCCTGCTTATCACTACATTGTCTGGTGGTTAGTTCCTTAACTAAATCGTAGATAGATCATGTCTAGTTACTATTTCTCTATTTTCATATAAGGTAAATAATTAAATAGGGTTGGGGCAGTGCAGAGGACTTGAGCAGCAGCAGGTTTCCTTGGTTGCTTCAATTACATTTTACATTTCATTTTCCTAGGTTATGTCAATTTTACTACAACATACATACCCATCTAACCAGAAAAATCCTGCCGAAATACTTCATCATCCCTGGCAAACCCTAGTACAAGAAGTACATAATCCTAATGGCCTATAAAGAAACAGGAATGCAAACCAACTGAATGTTTTTTAGCTCACTTGTTTTTACCCCTTTATTTTTTCTACCCCAAGTTTAACAACTTTTTAACAATTTAGCATTCAATTTTATATTATACTTTTCCAATTACACAGTGTTTTATAGGTTTAATAATCTAAACATTTTGTTTTTGTAGCCATTTCCAAATTTATTATGATACCATATATTTGCCAAGCTAAATTTAAGAGGTGGAGACTTAATTTAAGAGATGGAGAGTTTTGGGTAGATCAAAAACCTGCTACAAATACATCACATTAAGTCAGAATGTGAAGCAGCAGCACTAAGTTGCTGTCAGATCTGTGGTCTGTCAAGCTACCATAGTTTTACTTATTTATTTTAGAAACTACTCCATTGGTCGTCTTTCTCTCACAGTCCTTCTCAGGAGCTGGGTCAGTCCAAGGAGGAAAGCTTCACTTGGGAAGGTGTCCAAACAGCAGGCATACATATCTGTACTTAATACAGCAAAGGAAAGATGGACAAGAAACCTAAGGAAGTAACTGCCTTTGCTGTTCAACACTTACTCTCCCCATAGCTCAATACACATACCTCTAACAAAGGGTTATTTTAGACTTCTATGATTTGCCAAAAAATTATGTAAAATTTAACCATCTTTTCTCTAATCAAAAAGAACTAAGACCCAGAGTACATAGATAATATCTTCTGTTCTTAAAATGAAAGAAGCATCAATTAAAAAAAACCCAAATAAATTACAAATTAACACTGTACCGCAGTATTAAAACAGCATGCCCAAGAAGAGGTATTTAATACAGTTCATGTCCATACTAAATAGGCCATCTGATTTCCACCCACTAGCCTCAGCCAGTCCCACTGGCTTTCTGCACAGCTCTGGGGGCAGTCCAGGCACACACAGCACACAGGAGAGAAGGAAATTATAGGGGAGACAGCCAGTTAGGGTACAAAGCTCTGTCATTCACACCTAATTTCACTGGCAGGATGAAAAAAAAAAGGTAATAATTATGAAAGCATCACCTGCACTTTTTTTGCATAGGAAAGCACCTAGCACAAAAATATTTTTGTTTGTCCTGAAGGGAAAAATCAAAACTCTTCTTGCCATCACAAGAAACCTACAATATTAGTCAGCCCCTCAGGTGTCCTGATCCAATGCATGAAAAGACACACATAACAACAAAACCCAAGCAACAACAGAGCCTTTTTGGTTTATATCAACTAAAAATAAGACATTACCTGGACCATTTTAAAGCTCATCTTGATCACTGACAAAAGTAACAATGTGCAAAACCAGAATCCTGCAGAACTGGGCTGCCTTACCTCATATGTTCCTGCATTTACAGGACAGTGGAGCTGCATGTGTGCCGTAGCTCACGGGGTCAGCACCACTCTGCACACAAGAATTAAGTTTTGTCCCAGCACAACCCTAACCAGAAGCATCAATGTTACATATCAACAACCTAAACAACTGAAAGGAACTGGACCAGGAAAAAACAAAGACCTGCTCCATATGCATGACAGCAGGATAAATAGATCTGCTAGCTGTGAGTTTAGTCAGTATTCTTCACAAGAAGATACTGTTCCATATTCAAAATTACTCTTTCCAGACCTATTTCTTATTTGTGCTAGTCTCCGTTATCAGCAACACTTACATTTTTCAGATGTTGGAATTCGGGGACAATAATCCATAATTGCCATTCACATCAAGAGTATTTTTACAGAAAAATTTCATGACAAGCATTCCCAGAGCTCCCCTGGTACTTATTTACTGCACGAAATTGCTTCAAGACAAGCTATTACAACCCCTACAGTTGGCAAATTGAGTACTATAACCTTGTATAAAGCTGATGAATTAGTTTCTTGGAAAAAAGAAAAAAACAAACCCCAAAAGTCTGAATTTGTCTTATTTAGGTTTTTTAAGAAAGACCAATTTCCTGCAACATTCAGATAGCTAAAAGAATATTTTAAATTTGCATGTTTAAGAGAAAGCTAAGATTTCAGAGAAAAGAGCAACTTGCCAACAACAGTATCACAGCCTCCATCCACTCCAGGCAATCTAGACAGAAAGCCAATGGGCATGGCTTTTGTATGGTTGGATAAAATCACAGAATAGCTTAAGCTGGGAAGGGTCTCTAGAGCTCTCTGGTCCAACCTCTGACTCAGCAGAAACAACTTGGCTCTACTCAGGGCCTTGGCTAGCCAAATTTGAAACATCTCCAAGTCACAGAGACACCATTGCCACTCTGACCCCTTTTTCAACATTTGGCTGCCCCGAGTATGACTGTTTCCCCATTTCCCCCTACCATTTAATTGGAATTTCCCTTGTTGCAGTTTATGCTTATATCTTCTCATCCTTCCACTGTGCACCTCTAAGTCTGACTCCATCTTCTCTATAACCTTGCATTATGTGGTTGTAGGCAACAATAAGGTCTCCACAAAGCTAAACAACCTCTTCTCAGCCTCCCCTCAAAAGTCATTTGCTCCAGCCCCCTGACCATCAAGATGGCCCTTTGCTAGACTTGCTCCAGTACGCCAATGTCCTTCTTGTACATGGGAGTCTAAAACCAAGCAGTTCTCCAGATGCAATCTTGCAAGTGCCAAATAGGTAGGAAAAATAGTACCTAATAAACTAAGACTGGCTAGTCTATATCATGTTGGCTGAAGCTAAACCAAAACAATATTTTGTTTAGTATTTTTAAAATGAAAAATAACAGAAGCAAATATTTACAGAATTAACAATTAAACTAATAAATTTAGTTTAGACCATGCCATTCTCAAACCTTCAAACTTGACAGACATAGCAACAATATTTCACCACATAAAATTGCTGGAAGGATACTAAAATATTTTGTTTAAGAAGGCAGAAAAGGTTACTCAGACATTTGGTAACAGACAAATACCTTTGCTAAATGGAATGTAATTCTTAACTCTAAGCTGTGATTCAATCTGCAGTAGTAACAAAGCACTAAAAATTTCAGGGTATGGCAAACATCTGTCTCCAAACGCACATAGCAAGAAGAGTTACCAATTAAGATAATATGATTTTAAACACAGTTATTTATTGAAGACCCACAATGTTTAATATTCAGTAACACTATCTTTTCAGGAACTTCCAGAGAAGCAAAAGAGTAGCTCCAATCCATGCAAACGTGAAAACTGCCAAAAAGCAGTCGCTATAGTAAGTAGGCTTAGAGTTCGTAAACCCAGAGTTTGCTTAAAACTGGGGCTGTGATACCTGCCGTTAATACAACAGTTTAACTCAGCACTAGGTGCCAGGTATAGTCTCAGACAACACTAACACAGTCATTGATACCCCCCATGAAGACACTGTGTGCATAATGCCACTCCCATTTAAAAAGAACGTAAAAATTACTTGTTTTAGTTCTGTTTCCACTTTCTTCATTTTTTGCAGTTGTTGTTCCAAGTAGTGTACAGTCTTTGAGACTTCAATACCACTGTGCTCCAGTTCTTGTATCTGTGCCACCAGTTTTTCTATCTCTTTATCACGAGTTGTAATTTCTTGGTGGTTTTGCTCCTTTTCTAATAACAGCTTATTGTAATCGTCCGCCTTCCCTTTTATTTCTGCTTGCAAAGACTCTACCTATACAGAAATCACATTATACAGATATTCAGGCAAAATAACAAACTTCCAATTGGAAGCAAGAGTAATTTCATGGCAAAGCAGGAAGAGTTTTACTATGGACTATGCTAAAATCCCAGATGAAAATAAAACCAGATGTGGACAGAAAGGATGAAAAAGTAACTTTCTGAAATCTTGTTTTCCAAATGCAGCAGCTCTTAAATACACATTTGTTTTCTCTCTCTTAATATTGGCAGCATTCTAGCGAAGTGCTGGATGAAGGCATGCCCTCAAGGCCCAGTGGTCATCAAAAGGGGCCTTGTGGTGGTGGTGGTGGTGGGGGTTTGGTGGTTTAAGATTAAGAAACCCCAAGATTAAAAGAATTATTACTAATAGCATTAGATGTATTTATGTAACCCCAGAACCCTCTTCCATTACTTCAAGGAATTCCAGTTTAAAGGAACATACCAAGAACTTAAAGATAAATATTCAACATAACATACTCAATGCCTGCAAATCAGAGATTCACAGTAGCCAACACAGAACAGGTACTCTTTTTCCAAAAATCACTTAAATATGAAGATGATGACAATTTTGCATTTGAGCTCATTGAGATCAAATCATACACAGAGCTGCAGGAAAACCATCACTCATTCATCCCAGTAATTAAAATGAAGGCAAGGCTCAGAGCTTTGGTGGGTAACAGAGACAGGAGAAAACCAAGTGTGACAGACAGACTACTTCTGATAAAGTCATGACGCACAGTGAAAGCAAGCTCAGATAGAAGAGTAATGGGAAACCTTCTAAAGGAGAAATAATTTGGTCAATACCAATGACCAAGGAATATAACATTTTACAAAAGAAATGCTTTGTTCATCAATAAACATCTAAATTTATGCAAATTCCACATCAGTATTATAAAATAAAAATAATTTGTATTAATATAGAACTTTACATCTTTGAAGTATTGTACAGCTATTACTAAAGCAGAAAAATGCCCTCTAGCAAAATAAAGGATAGAGTTAATTTAGTCAAATTAATAAGCACGGAGAGGGTCACAGACTAGTTAAGAATACCAAAAGAGATTAACATTACATTTTCAACTGCTTACAGGCACATATACATTTCCTTAATTCTGTATATATCTTATTTCCTTCTCATCTCATCATCAATTAATCAACTGTTAAGCATAACACAGGCCTTACAGTAAAGCTTTTTAGTATAGAAAGATCTTTTAGAAATCTAATACTTTCTAATGCTACAAAATTTTGGCATCAGAACCCCACAAACTATGACACTTTACAGATGAAAAGTGTGGGTTTTAACACTACATGGCTAGAAAGCTAGAGCTGTAATTCTGTAGCTAAGAAAACACTTTCACAACCTTCAGCCTCACGGCATATTCTCAGATGGTAGTTCCCAGTACCAGTCAGCACTCTTTTCACAAAATAATCCCGCTCACATATACCTTGAGCTTAGAGAACAGCAGAGACAACAACTATAAACTTGTAACTCCTACATGCAGAAACTAGATGTTCACTTGAACTGATTTGTTTCAAAGTGAGTTAAGCAATTACTGACATTATAGCTGCATTACACATCTGTACAAGAATTGTCTAAATCCTGACATTTTATTTTGGCACAGATTGCATGCATACCTCACCCTACCCACAAATGTCACCTTCTTTGTGTACCTTTCTCCAATTAAGTTTTAATCCTTTCTGAGAGAGGTTGCAAAGTTACCACAGGCAGTCATTTTTTTTCAGATATTCCATTTTACTAAGCCACAAGCACACTAGTAACTGTCATCCACCTAATATCTTGGATAGAAAGCAAGCTGTGGTCTTAACAGACATATTTTGAATAACGTGACATATATCCTTCATGATTCTGTATGCTCAAGACTGCCACAGTAGTATACCTTCTGGGTACAAATGGATCTTCAACAATTCGCATGGCCTTCAAAACAAAAATCTTTGCCATTCTTTTTCTGATCTTTGCTGCACTGTAAATAACATGTAGGCTACATTTGTGATGAACTCAGAAAATCTTAATGCCAGATAATGGCATTTATGGAAATGAGAAGCCAAGACTGATGCAGAATGATACATAATCACTCTACTTCTTAAGAAGGCTAATGAAATCCTATCAGAGGTTACAGAAGGCAAGTGACAATCAGATGCATGGAAAATTCACTCTATCTATACAGTTGTTCCTACAAGATTTGCTTCTCTAACACCATGGCACACAATGTCATAAACTGTACAAAAGTGAATTGATGGAAATGAAATTAAGTAGCATACACATTGAAGTTTTGTTGAGAGCAGGGCCACAAACAAAAGCTGAAGACTAAGGCACAGTGTATCATCCTAATTCTGCTATCTTTGTTTCATACTCCAAACTAACTTCTCATGTCATGCCAAAAAGCTCTTTTACAGTAAGTAATACTCTAATACACCTGAGCAATAAGCATAAAAATGAAGCACTTATGTACAGGAAATTAAATTGAAAGCTGTTCCTCACTCCCTGCAAGAATTCCATCTCTTGTATCCTTATCTCCAAGTAAAGTTAAAGCAGCCTCAATGTATCAAAAACAGGAAAAAAGCCAAAGCAGATCTAATTAATAGAAGGGATTGAAAAGAAAATGAAAGAAAAATTCAAGTAACATTCATGCTGTTTTCCATACCTGTAGAATCAATTCATAGTTCTGTATAATGTTCATTTATGTGAAGAAAAACAAAAACAAAAAAGCAAAAGTTAATCTTTGAAACCAAGCATCAAATAAATAAATGTGAAAAAAAGAACTGATTTATAAACTTAAATAGGACAAGGCACACAGACAAAGAACGTCACTTATTTCAACTGTTATAGCTAGAAATATTAAACACATTTAGAACCCAGAAGTCATCCCTCAGGTGTGTTCTGTAACGCAGAGTGTCTGTATTGTTGTCCTCCTCAGTTAATTTAAACCAGACTCACAGGATGTGAAACTTTACTATAACGCACATACAACATTTCTTTCCATCTCCATAAGAAATAAGTACACTATCACTGCCTAAATGTAGGCCAATCAGCTGTGGGAAAAATCTGCTCTCTGGGTGACAACCAAGAAAAAAAAAAAAAAAAAAAAAAACCCCCCCAAAACCAAACCACATCTCTCAAGAGCCAGTTCCCCAAGACAGTACAAGTTTTGGTATTTAATTGTAGTAACCAAACTCCTTTGGCCATTAAGTGCAATTTTACTCACCTTATACTCTTTCAGCTCTCCTGAAGTCTGAGATTTTGCTGAAAGTTTTAACTGTTCTTCCAGTTTATGAATTTCCTGCTGAAAATCATCACGTTCATGTTCCCTTTCTACAGTTTGTTCCTGTAAACCCAGCCAAAGATAATGAAAACCTTTGTTAAGAAACTTTGCATTTCACTAAAATATTGAGTACAAGAAAAATTTGGGTGGTTTTTTTTGTGGTGAATAAACTATGCTCACTTAAAAATAATTAACACTTTTAGTAGTCCAGAAAGCATAGCTAAAATTACAGGTAAAATAAAAAAACCCACAACATTTTGACTCCAATGTGCATACAAACTACAATTAGCAAGTAATAAAAAGGAAAAAGTTATCCTGTAATACTACAGAAATGGAATTAAAAAAACAACTTTTTTCTTCTTTTACAGGACTACAATACCAAGGTCTTAATTTCAAACAAAACAGGAAGTGTCCTGTTTTAGGATCCATCTCCCAAGTCTCAGTCACAAACTAGGAGGAGTATTTATCACCTCCAAAACCATGGAAATGCGGTACCAAGCTTGCTTACATCCATGAATTGGCGCTGGTTTTTAAGCTGTTTTTCAAGAACTTGAACTTGCTGTTTTAATTCAGCAACCTCTAATAACTGTGTAGCTAGGTCTTGATTACTATGCAGCTGTTCTTCCAGTTCCACCTCCAAAACTTTTATTTGAGAGAGTAAGTTGGAATGGTCTTTTTCTGCCTGACATTGAAGCTCTAATTTCTCCTTTGCTAAAAATTCTACTTCCTTGAGTAGACCTGAATAAGAACACAAAAACAACAACAAAGTTGTCAGTGCAGAGTACAAAAATCAAATTAATTTTAAGAAGAGATTAGATTCAGGTACTTTGGACAGCATCAAAACCGAAGAAAAAAATCTCCTGAGATGGTCTGTAAGAGAGACAAAAGGAAGTCTGACACTTGACTGCCCATTGTGTCTCTGAAGCCATCTCTGATAAGATTACTGTACAGTGTAGTGATGGAGGGCACGGGCATCTGTTCTCAATCCCAAAGTGAATCCTGGTTGGAGACATTCTGAGCACATAGAAAGGTTTCACCTTCACCCCTAGAGACCTCAATTCCAGAAAGCCCCATCTCACCTGACCAGGAGTCCTTCAAATTCCCTCCCTAGGACCTTGCCCTCTCAGCCCTGGTTCCATGCTATTCCTGCCCCAGAGGCTCTTTCCAAACCCCACCATATCCTCAATCCTCCAAAGTCACTCCATTCCAGATGTACTCCATCCTTAAATTTAAGCCACACACCCCACTGTCAGCCACCTAGTCTCTCATACCCATCCTTCCAGCTGCCCCATCCTTCACTGTTCTATTCCAAACCCTTGCCACCCCTTCCATCCCAACTTCCCATCCTACTTCAAATCGCTTCCCAATCAAGCCATTCAATATAGAATTCTCAATTCCTCCAAACTGTCATGCTGAGATCCTCCTTAGACCTCCAACATCCAGTCTCAGGTCAGCCTCTCAATTACTTCTCTACCTCATGCCATGCTGGATACTTCTGCTGACATTGGGACTGTTGAGTTAGCACCCAGTCCATCTTTTCAGTAGCCACCAGTGCCCAACCGTGCCCTGAAGCTAACTGCTATAAGAAAGCAAAGTTAATCTTTTTCTCTGAACCCAAGTGGGGATTAAAACCCAGAGAAAAATCACGCTTACAGAAAATTAGTCCAGGTGTGAGGCTACAAAGGGAAGAAACACCTGGGAAAAATATGGCACATATTTGTCCTATACAGACTACAAAAGAAATACCACATATAAGAAAACACATGTAACTCAAGATTATTTAAGTTATCCAGAGCTAATTTGCACCTACAAAGTGTGTTTTCAAATCAGTTGGATGCACTGAATACACTGTTTAGGAAATCCAAACTGAGACACTACTGTGAATGCACTTAGAATGAAACTATTTTAATGTGAATATAGCTAAGTAACCTGAACATGAAAATAGAAGTCTAGCTGTTCAGTATTTAAAGCAAAGTCCTGCAAAAACTCATTATTTTAAAATGTTCCATTATTCATCTTAAATGTTTTCAGTCGTACAGAAAAAGGAAAGTCTATGATTCCAGCAAGGACCTTAAGCAACTGGTCATCCAGCCCAGTTCCCAGAATGGGACAATGCCCTTTTCTAAGCATGGTCAACTCAGTCCACATGATTTCTGACCTAGTATCATTTTAAGCTGCTGTTACAAACCTTTGAAAACAAAAGTGATACCACAGCCTCCTCATGTCTTTAGTGCTTCACTATCCACGGGTATTTATTTAGATTTCTAGACACTTACAATACAAGAAACATGAACATTTATATGTTCATGCTTAAGAGGATAAGCGTCACAAGCTTAGAATGATGCAATAGCATTTACATTAAACATTGGGGAAAATGTCATCACAGTTAGGATAATGAAACAGTGTGCACAGACTGTGAAGTCTCTGTCTCTGGAAATTAAAGAAGCTGGACAAAGAGAAACAAGTAAAGTAGATTCTGTTTTGGGACAAAAATACAGACTAAATGAGCTCTCAAGGTCCACAGCAACCCTGTGATTCCATGATTAAGTCACCCTGGTCTCTTACTGTAGCAACTGTACTTTCTCTGCATTAATACAATACTAAAATATGCAAGATAAAAATAAGATGTTAATTGAGCAAAAGAAAACTTAGCAGATATGGAACTGTACCAGATTCTTTAACCATTTGTCAGATTTGCTCTACCCATGGTAGCTTTTGAAACCAACTGAAAAGGACACAAAATTGCTTATCAGTCACTTAAATTCTTTGAGATACGTAGCATACATGTACATTGCCAATGTGAGAGCATGACACACACCAGCTGAAGGAAAAAAAAATAAATTTGTCACTCTAGACAATGCATTACGAGCCCTGCCCTCCCTTACACACAGATTCACTGGCAGCAGGCTTCTGCTGCAATTTTAAGTTTGCTATCGGCTGATAAATACAAATCACAGGATCAATAAAGGACTTTGAGGAACTGCTGGAGATATACAATAGACCGCATATCTCAAAAAGCTCTAGTCCTGCTAAGTACTTTCTGCCTTTGAGTGATAATCCACGACTACATTCCAACTATATTTCACTCCAAGCGCTAACTCTGCAAACTCACAATGACCAAGAGTTATATCTCAGATGCCTACATAATAACAACTGTGCAACCACTGTGCCACGCTCCCTACTTTTTCTAGCACAGTGCTAAATAATCACATGAACTAAGCTTCAAGTTTCCTAATCAAATGTTCATCAAGTTGTGGATATGACTCAGGCTCTGGCAGAATGGATGCAGCTAAACAAAGAGTCTCCCCCAAAGCAATTTCTCTCACAACCCACTTGGAGCTGTAATAGCCTCCTGTTGTCATAAGATGTAAACAGTAAGTTATCCAAGGCTGAAACACAGAAAAAAGCCAACGACAGTCTGAATTCCATTAGGAGACCGAATCCCAATCACAGCTGCACAAGAGAGAATATCTTTTACCAAGTGCTGTGTTTTGCCAGGCAGGAGATGGGAATAAAATAGGACTATACTGTGGAAGGGCATGTATGTAAGCCAACCCCCTGAAAAAAGAACTGCTGCTTTTGTGAAAACAATCACAGGAATTTTTCCTTCTATACCCCAAGAAACATGGTCATTAATTAGTTGAGGGCTTATTCTTATCCTCAAAAGGAACACTATTGCTTTCTGAGGAACAAAATACTCATTAGATAAAATTGAAATAAACAGTCACTGTCACTTCCTCAGGCAGAAATGCAAGTTAATAGAATAAAGTAATTAGGCTAACAGATTTTACGTGGAACTGAAAATGCCAAAATTTGATACCTGCTTTCTAGGAAACAATCTCAGTAAGTGTAATCTGTTTGAGCAATTTTTTAATTTTTTTTTTTAAGCACATGTTCCCCAAGTATATAATTTCAAGCAACATGAATAGATCACCAGATCACAGATTTGTTTCTTTGTAGGGACAAAACTGCTATTTTATTAATGCTAATTCAAATCATGCAATTCCACATTGGTAATGCCCCGGCACACTCCTCCCTGCTCCCAAGATCATCATTAGCAAATGCCAAGCTCCATTCTAAGTGCATTTTATTAGTAAGGCCATTCTACTCACATTAGTACTCTACATCAAAAAAGGGAGGAGGCATCAGCTTTGCAAGGAATAAGCCATGTCAATCAACTACAAACAATATTATTTTTATTTATCATATTTTCCACATACTACAAGCAATTCCAAATGAGAGGAAGAGTACTACAGATGGTTGGGGTTGGGGAAAGGGGATGAATTTGATGGCTCAGCACTTGCAACAAATGCAACTTATCAAGTTCTAATGAGCTGCTGGCAAGAGCTGGACTGCAGCTACTGGGAGAATGTCAATCCTCACACACACTCTAACCAGCTAGGTTAGATGTTCCTTCTCATTGAGTGGGCAGCAGCAAATTTCTGTATAGTGAGGTGGTTACCAAAAATATGTTAAATAAAAATAGTGTTTGAGGAATGGAGAGAAGGAATAAAGATATAGTAACGGGCCAGAAAGCCCATTGCAGCTTTTCAACTCTAACTGGAATTTATCTAGATAATTATTTTTTATTCACCTTGGTTTACCCAACTCACACCCTTTGGGGGAAAGGAAAAAGTCTAGAAAAAAAAAAGGAGACAGTGAATAATGCAAGAGAACACATCTACAAATATAAAACTGACCTAAAAACATAAGAGAATTACATTTTGAGTAGACCACAAAACCTAATCATGGCAGCTATGAATTTAGCAGATCTAGATGTTTGCTCCTCAGGAGTTAAGTATGTACACTTTAGGTTTGGGAGGGGGGGAAGATGCCTCTCAATTTGGCACCTATAAGTTTTACTTCAGCTTTACACTTCCAAAGTCAGTGTAAAACCCTACAGATCCTTCTTGCTTGTTCTTGGTTTCATCTTTCCTCCCATAACTAGCCTTCCTTACTATTCTGCTCTCCCCTTTTTTCTGATCTATCTATCAATTCAACTACATTTCTCTAGTCTCCCTTAGACTTTCCTTCCATTCTTACCGTATTTTTTTTAGCTCTCCATTTTACATCAACTCAAATATTCCCCCAACCCCTTTAAATTAATTTATTAATTAATTTATTAATTTAAAGATTCAAAGCAGGATTCAGTCCAGCGAGACTCACTGGCACAGACTTACAGACTCTGCAATCTGTCGTACATTTCCATGACACACAGACATACCTGCATTCAACAATATGATGGAATTATTTTGTGTTTCCTGTGGGACATATTATTCAAGGCCATAATCACTGTTGTAAAACAAGCACAAGATGCATTTAGTTTCAGTTACAACCCCTGAATCTGTTTATGTTCTGCTGTCTTTCCCCCGAAGAAGAACGGTCTGCTCCCACCTCTTCCCCTGCCTCCTGAGGCAAATGAGCCCAGACTCTGTAAGCCAGGACTATCTGCGCGAGTCCACTACTCAATTTTCTCTTAAGGTAATAGGAAGAAATCATTAAGATGTCACATGAGAGGTCAGAGATGGACACAATGATTAATACTAACATAGGTACTATACTTTTTAATAGGGCTTGTAGCAATAGGATAAGGGGTTTTAAACTAAAAGAGGGTAGACTCAGACTAGATACGAGGAAGAAGTTTTTTTTTACTATGAGGGTGCTGAAACACTTGAACAGGTTGCCCAGAGAGGTTGTAGATGCCTCATCCCTGGAAACATTCAAGGTCAGGTTGGATGGGGCTTTGAGCAACCTGATCTAGTTGCTGGTGAAAGGGCTGGAAGGAGTGTCCTGTAAGGAGCACCTAAGGATTTCAGGTTTGTCTAGTTTGGAGAAAAGGAGGCTGAGGGGTGACATCATTGCTCTCTACAGCTTCCTGAACACTGGAAGTGGAGAGGGAAGTGCTGAGCTCTTCTCCCTGGGATCCAGTGATAGGATACTTGGGAATGGCTCAAAATTGCACCAGGGAGGTTCAGACTGGACATTAGGAATCATTTCTATACCAAGAGGGTGGTGAAACACTGGAACAGGGTTCCTAGAGAGGTGGTCGATGCCCCAAGACTGTCAGTGTTTAAAAGGCATTTGGACAATGCCCTTAAGAACATGCTTTAACTTTTGGTCAGTCCTGAGGAAGTCAGGCAGTTGGACTAGATGATCATTGTAGGTCCCTTCCAACTGAAATATTCTATTCTAGTTGCAACTAGTTGAAAATTAATTTCTTCCTCGGCAGCGAGGAAGGTACACAGCAGGCTAGCGACCCTGGACTTTGGGAGAGCCGACTTTGGCCTCTTTAAGAATCTGATTGGTATGGTGCCGTGGGATGAAGTGCTGGAGAGAAGAGGGGCCCTTTTCTCAGTGAGAAAAGACTAGGGAAAATGTGGGCCCTCTCCGGAAGGAAACACAAGAACTGGTTGCCCGGGACAGAGACAGGGCTGAGGTACTCAATGACTTTTTTGCCTCAGTCTTCACTGGCAAGGACTGCAGCCGCACTGCCCGTGATGTAGAATGCAAAAGCCAGGATTGGGAAAATGGAGAACCACCCACTGTAGGAGAAGATCAAGTGCGGGACCACCTGAGGAACCTGAAGGTGCACAAGTCCATGGGACCTGATGAGATACATCTGCGGGTCCTGAGGGAACTGGCAGATGAAGTTGCTAAGCCACTAGCCATCATATTTGAGAAGTCATGACGGTCTGGCGAGGTTCCTGACGACTGGAAAAGGGGAAACATAACCCCTATTTTCAAAAAGGGAAATAAGGAAGACCCGGGGAACTACAGGCCAGTCAGTCTCACCTCTGTGCCTGGCAAGATCATGCAGCAGATCCTCCTGGAAACTCTGCTGAGACACACAGAAATCAAGGAGGTGACTGGTGACAGCCAGCATGGCTTCACCAAGGGCAGATCATGCCTGACTAATTTGGTGGCCTTCTACGAAGGGGTCACAGCGGCGGTGGACAAGAGAAGATCGACTGATGTCATCTACTTGGACTTGTGCAAGGCATTTGACACTGTCCCACATGATATCCTGGTCTCTAAATTGGAGAGACATGGATTTGACAAATGGACCACTCGATGGATAAAGAACTGGCTGGACGGTCGCACTCAAAGAGTTGCGGTCAACGGCTCGATGTCCAAGTGGAGACCAGTGACAAGTGGCGTTCCTCAGGGGTCGGTGCTGGGACCTGTACTGTTCAACA